>PIJE02000375.1:17436-42436 GCA_002895965.2 Coryphaenoides rupestris
GCTGTCCGACAAGATGCCGGGAAAAATAGATTGCTCCCTTCCAATTTGCAGACAAAGGATGCTGGGATGGTAAATGCTTGTAAAAATATGTTAATTAGATGCCACCCAGACACCCCCCCCCCTCCTCTCTCTCTCTCTCTCTCTCTCCCTCTCTCTCTCTCTCTCTCTCTCTCATGTCATCTGTCACTCTCTATCCCTCTTAATATATTTCTCTCTGTCTCTCTGTCCCTCTCTCTCCCCTAATAAATCTGTCTCTCTTTTTCTCCTTTCTCCTCTCCCCCCCCACCATGCTTTCCACTTCACCATCTCATTCCCCCCTCTCCCCCGCTAGCTCTGAACGCCGGGTTCCCAGTGAGGCGACCCCTTACCTGCACAGCCTCCCGCCCGGCTCCTCTCTCCGCTCCTCACGGTGCGCTGCGCCTCCTGCGTGGGCGGAGAGACGCCGTGCGCCGCTGCAGCCTCGCCTCCCGGGTACAACGCCGCCTCCTCTTCCTCCTCCCCTCCGTCCTCCTCCTCCCTCCTCCTCCTCCTCCCCTTCCCCTTCTGTGTCGTGTCTCCGAGGAGTCGCGGTCTGCCCCGGGAGCGGATGGGGGTGGCAGCTGTTGGAGGCGGTGTGGTGGTTGGCGGGAGGTTGGTCTCTGACCCCGAGGGGAGCGGCGGGGGGCCGGGCTTTGGGGGCTGGGGGGTGCGGCAGCCTGCCTGCTCTGCCCTCCCTCCGGGTCTTGGGTCTCCCTGTCCCCTGTCCCTGTCCCTGTTTCCTGTCACCGGTCGGGCGGGGCGGATCTTTGCCCCTCCCGCTCCTCCGGTTGTCTGGCTCCTCCCCCCCGCTCCTGTCGCGCCTACCCCCGTCCCTCGCCCCCTCCCTCTCCTCCTCCCTTCTCCTCCTCCTCGTGGCCCCAACCAGTCGCCTCCCTCTCCGGTCCCCTCCGCCTCCTTCCCCCGTCCCCCTCCCCCTGGTGTGTCTGCCGGGCGGTGGTGGGGGAGGCGGAAGGAGGGGAGATCGGTCCTCTGGCTGCCTCCTGGGGGCTGCCGGGCGTTCCGCTGCTCTGGGACCCATGGAGAAGTATTTGAGCGCCCTCTCCTGGTGAGGCTGCAAGTTGCCGCGGCGCCGCAGCGTTCCAGGGCAGCGGCTGTGGATTTCCGCATCACCACCACCACCACCGCCGCCGCATCATCACAAACACCCCCGCCGCTGCCGCCGCCGCTGTTCCTGCTGGTCGCCATGGTGACGGTGGTGACCGAGCATGGGAGGCGACGGCGGCCACGGAGCGCACCAGGGCGGCGGAGAGGGGCTCCAGCTTGGCCCCGCCTCCGTTCCGCAGCTGCAGGACACAGGGACAAGGACCAGGGGTCAGAGGTCAGCCTGGAGACTGGAGGCACAGTGTTTACAATAGAGAGCGATGGTGGGTTATAGGCTGGAGGCTGTGCTTGTAAGTGTGTGTGCGTGTGTGTGTGTGTGCGTGTGTGTGTGTTGTGTGTGTGTATGTGTGTGTGTGTTATGTATGATCTAATGATGTCAAAGAGCTTTTCTTCATCAACACATTACTGCTGTTTCATCCACAATAACTATGAAATGCATGGTCAGCAATGTGACAAAGTCATTCCAAACCTGCTGCCATGCACAATAACACACCGGCCATCGCACAAACAACACTGGCATTGACGAGCACACGGTGTTTGATTTGTTCATGCATTCAGGATGTCTGATCCAATCATCCAAGGAAATCCAAGAATAATTTTGCATTCATATCTTGGTTTGTGTACCCATGTGCTCTGTACGTCCACTTTAAAGAGGCTACAGGGATTTGGCGGCAGGAGCAACGTCACCACCTGGTGGCCATGTGCACACATTGCACTCACAGCAACAGGACAACAAGGAATAAACAAAACCAACTGTCAGCTATGATATGGATTCATTACCCACAACCTCTACAAAACTATTAAAATGCACTTTCATCACAATATCACAAACTGCATTTCATATTTTACCCACAAATTCCTTCTATAGAGTCTATATGGAAGCTAGATGCAGATTCGGCAGTACTGACTGAATCTTCTTCTGTCAGTACTGCCGAATCTCTTACTTCGAACAACATTTACATTAACATTTTACATTTAGGGCATTTGGCAAATGCTTTTGTCCAAAGAGATTGAAACATCCACTTGATGGTATTATGGTATGATTAAGATTGGAATAGAACAAGTTTCAAGCATTCATAATTGCTCGGTTAAACCCTTGCTGCTAAACAGCAGGATAGAGAATGCTGTACAATGCTAAGTGCTATTTTAAGTGTCGGGACATACGAGCCAAACAACAAAACATGTAAACAAACAACTTCACTTCAAGACCACCATGTGACCTGAAACATGAAACCTCTTGCAACAACTCAAGCATCTCTCTTATGTCTTATTTAAGCTCGCACAAAGATCCCATGCTAAGAGTTAAGCTCGGACAAGCAGCCTTAATAAGGAGTAATAAGGCCACTGCTCATCGGGGTCGCAAGCAGTAAAACCACGGAAGCTTCTAGACTGTCGCACAACGCACGGCGTCAGAGCAGAAGCTGTGTGATTGGAGGCCGGCGGAGCTTACGTGTCCTCCCTGATTGGCCGCTAAGTCGCCGCTGGATACCGCGGGGGTAGCCATGGGCTCAGCCTCCTGTGTGGACATCCCAGTCATCATTACCTCTTCAACTCAGCGTGACCTCTGTGACAGTCAGCCAGACTGTAAACGCTGATGAGGACTCTTAACACTTACTGGTCGTCCGATTCATTCATTCCACTTGGTTTGCACCATTCCATGGACGGATTCAATATGGATTCTTTTCAATTCAATATGTATGTTTTCATGTACGTTTTGCTGTGTAGAATCACCTAACAGTCCTGAAATCCTTCACCAAGCAGAATGAGACATTTTTTAAGTGTGAAAGTCTTGAGGTTTGCGGTGATAAGGATGTAAGGCGTAGCAGTATGTGCTTACAGTGACACGCTCAGCGCTACACAATGTCAATGTTTTGTAGTGTTAAAAACTTTTCAGGTAGCGTGGATGAGACAATGAGGATAATGCCATGATGAATTGGTGTGACACCTGACTAACCACACCCTGATTTGGACACAGGGTAACCAAAAGGATTTTCTTGTGCCGATTCTGCTTCGTACCAGCATATATACATGATTGGAAAGAGGATTTTGGGTTAAACAACACGTCACTTTTGCATTCCTTACAATGTATGCAGCGTATAATATCCAACAATTTCATCTATGTCCACCTCACCACATTGTGCTGTATAATTTTCGCTGCGGTTGCATTATTTGCACGCTAAGGAACCAGGGGAGCCTCACCTGGTCCACCTCTCCCTGGGTTATGGGTTGGGTCTGGAAGCGGGCGTTGGCCCGGCGCTGGCGCGTGTCGCCCCCCTTGCCCCCGCCCCCTGCCCCGGCCCCGGCCCCGCCCTCCTCCTTGTCGGCCTGCTGGGCGGCGGAAGGGTGCGAGAGGCGATTGAACAGGGCCATCTTCTCGGCCAGGCTGAGGCTGGACAGGTCAGGCTCGTCTGGTGTCCGGGGGACGCCCTGGTCCTCCCGGTGCTCCCCTCCTCTGGGACCCTTCTGGCCAGGAGACGGCTCCCCCTGCTGGGGAGGAGGCTGCTGCTGCTGCTGCTGCTGCTGCTGGTCTCTGGGGTCATGGTTCTCCTTCTCCTGGTCCTGGTCCAGGACTACCGATCCTGGCTGGGAGGAGCTCTGGATGCTAGGCGACAGGAAGGAGACTTTAAAGTTAGCCGGTTTATCATGGGCAAAAGGTTGGAACCACAATAATTGAAGTGCTTATTCATGCGTTTAAGCATTTAGTTTATTTATTTATATTCCGTTTTTTTGAGGTATTTGCATTTTGACTCAACTTGCATCTGTTAAAAAAATAGCCAAACCCGTACACCGACACAATTTGAACATGTACTTTACAACACTTGTTTCAAACTGAAAAATGTTGAGGGGTTGTGGTGGCTGAGTTGGTCCTTGCTGGATGTAAACCTAAAACACAGTCTAGGTAAACCATCCCTGAACCTTTGAACTTCCCAAGAAGAGACACTATGACTAGCTAGTTGTTTAATTTAGATAGCAGCACTGATGGTGAAGGAGATATGCTTGGAAACTGGGTTGTGGATCATGCTAGCGGAGCTATAGTGTAAACACGGGTCTCTTCCCGGCCCCTATAAGGTGTTCACCGCCAGCTAGTCCCCCAAGGAGGACACCACACAGATATGTGGGGGGGAACAAATAGCTGGAATAGTGGGAGACGCAACAACACTGCAGCAGTGCACAGTGGGCAGCAGAGGGCAGTAGACTAAAATGTCTGCGTGCAGCTGCCTGCATTCCTCTTAAATATGCTGGCACCATTATGAGTCTATCACGCTACTGAAAGAAAACACAAATTGCATGCAGGAACACACACACACACACACACAACACACACACACACACGCACACACACACACACACGCACACACACACACAGTGTGCTGGTACCTGAAGCTCGTCGTGTTGCTTTTGACCAAAGTAGGGCTGGAGTCTCGGGCCACAGCAGTGTGAACGGCCACAGGATGTGAAGTCACAGTGGTGTCCCTTTAGACAAGCAAACCAAAAGAGGACAGAGTGTCAAGATTCATGATTCAAGATTCAAAATGTTCACATACACATACAGGATGTGCAGTAACATGAAAAAGTGGTGATGCCCAGCAGAATGTGCAAAAGGACAATTATAGGTTATAGTCCTAAGTTATTTTACCATACAAATAACACAAATTGGAGGATCAGAATCAGAATATACACAATATTTACAGTATTTACAGCAAAAAGAGCAGCAGGATGAAATGGCCATGAGGCATATAAACAAATAGGCATATAAATAAGGCAATATAAAGAACCAAAAATATGAAAAAAGTTTATAATAAAGTGAGTACAGACCATGTATGTTTGCAGTATACATGTATACATGAGTATACTAATGTAATATAAGAAGAAAAGGAGTTGATGGAATGCAGACCGCAATTGTCTCTCTACAAAGCAGCACTCTCATATGTGGTCATATGGTCACATGGTCATAATGGTCACATGGGTGGACATACGTGGTGGCGGTGACCACCTCCCTGCTGGTGACCGGCTGGGTGTGAGATCGGTCCTGGACGCGCCGGAGACGCCGCTCCACCGCCGTGTTGCGCGAGCGAGGCTTGGGCACGCCTCCATCTGACGCCTTCTCCAACTCCTACGGTTACACCGTAGAAACACATCTCTGATTAATAACGGATGGACTGGTTCACAATCCAAGCCGCTGTAAATCCAGGTCAACATTTGAAAGAAAACAAAACAAATATAGCGAACGGGATGCATGAGGTTGGCGTAAAGTAGGAAGTAAATTACTGAATTGTACAAAAAATGTATCTGTAGGGATCCTTTCCATAATGTTGTCAGATACCGACAGAATAACATGAGCTGTCACAAAACACACAAAACATACACTTTGAGAGTACATACATGACAAGGGGCTATATAATTCTGGACCAATTTCAAAAATTGTTGTCTGCATTTGTCACCAAGACCCAAAATGACAGGGAAATAGGGTCCATGTTGAAAAATCCCCAAGGTACCCTTTAAATGTGCGTTCCTTTAAAGCTGGTATTTTAGATATCAGTGGATACAGATGAAGGAGATTATACCCTGAAGAGAGATCTCTTGGCCGCCACGCTCATCTTGGCTCTCTCATCCAGAGTCTGCTCATCTGTACCTTGGGGTGACAACAATGAGGTTATATTATACTGTACAATACTGTACACAAATACATGTATATGCAGCACTGGGGAGTATATAACAAAACAGACAAAAAACGTTTGTTTTGTTTTGTAGATTGTTGTCTAAGTTATGCCGACCTCAAAGCCAAACTCTACTCTATAGTATAATACACGATATAGAATAGTATATATACCATTATACAATACTGCATACGATACGATAACAATATAGAGTGTTTACCGTCAGCATCTTGTCGCTGGGTTGGACTCATGCGAGACCTTGGGACAAAAACAAAAACATTGGCGTGAACATACAGGAAAACAGCTGAGTTAGCATGTAATAGCTGCAGACCTTGAGAGGCATGTTACATGTATCTGCCCCCCAAAAATGCTTGCTTTCTGCCATAATGGTACACAGAGGAAAAGTCACAAAACCTGGATAGTGTCGCCCAATACAGTAACTTAATCACCACATATAGGAGCAGATGTGTGCATATTATTCCCATATTGTTATCGTACTTATGTCACGTTCACTTTGTGAGCACTAGTAAACCACAGAGGACTTTTCAAACAATAGAGGACTTTTATTGTGAAGTCCTCTACTCCTGCCTGTACCTATGGGATTCCATGCGCTCTGCGGAGGTAATGGGCTGGGTCCGGAAGCGCTCGGACATACGGCTGTCCTGCCCCGGGGTGATGTAACGGCGGGGCCTCCGGACACCCCTGTCACCTCCACTGCCGTTAGTCACATCCACTTCCACTGCTGCCAGATCAACTTTAGTGGGCTCCCTTTAGGGTGTGATGCGTCCAATAGGAAACATTGACATAGATAGACCACACACACACACACAGGAAGATTCAAGTTGTGACTGATGGATCGCCAGGGTGAGAACATTTGCTTCCGACATGTATGTTTTCAGTGGGTTGGTTAAGTGTCTTCTGGAAACCACACAAGTTATCTGAGTAGGTCAGGCTGTGGGTCAGTCACACACTGATACTGCAAGACAAGTTGAGCACAAACCAGACAGCCCAGACAGCTGCGGCAGAGTGGCCGTACGTCACTCACGACATGCACCAGTTTAACCGCCAAAACGGCTCCAACACAGCAAGCACTCACTCAAACCAATGAAGGTTAATGAATGTATGAATTATAGAGTAGCGCAGCATGTAGCCCTGGAGGGAAATTCAAGCCACTGGACGTCAATGTTCTCTCAATCTTCATAATGCTTTTGCAGTTTTCAGAGGTTTTTTGTCAAAGGCCACAGGCCAGATTACATAAAACGTCCACCACAGCACATTTGCACATTAGCAGGGTTAGACAGTGGTCGGCAATGCAAGTCAGTGCACCCCCCCCCATGCTGGTTCACCTACAGCTCTGGCTTGCGGTTGGCATTCTCCAGGTAGGAGTGGCGCAGTTGCGCTACGGACACCCGGGTGTCCAGGGATCCCACCTCTCCGTTAACTACCCCCGCTGCAGCCGAGGCCACCACCTCCCGGCCCAGCGCCACCCGATCCATGGTGCGGTACATCGCTGAGCTCTGGCCCACACCCACGTCTGACATGGAGCGGATGCGGACTTTAGGCTTGAGTCCCCCTCCAGTGTTGCTGCCCGACTCCCCGCTGGCGCCAGGCCGGACCCGGGGCCGGATGGGCGAGCTCTTCCGGAGGTACACGGCCGAGTCGGACCGCTGGTGGCCCAGGGTCTCTTGCTGGTTCTGAGGCTCCTGAGGGCGTTGCAATTGGAGCTCCTGAGGCTGTTGTAGTTGGATCTCTTGAGGCCGTTGTAGTTGGATCTCTTGAGGCCGTTGTAGTTGGATCTCTTGAGGCCGTTGTAGTTGGATCTCTTGCTGGCGTTGTAGTTGGATCTCTTGAGGCCGTTGTAGTTGGATCTCTTGAGGCCGTTGTAGTTGGATCTCTTGAGGTCGTTGCAGTTGGATCTCTTGCTGGCGTTGTAGTTGGATCTCTTGAGGACGTTGTAGTTGGATCTCTTGAGGTCGTTGCAGTTGGATCTCTTGCTGGCATTGTAGTTGGATCTCTTGAGGACGTTGTAGTTGGATCTCTTGCTGGCGTTGGAGTTGGATCTCTTTAGGCCGTTGCAGTTGGATCTCTTGCTGGCGTTGCAGTTGGATCTCTTGAGGCCGTTGCAGTTGGATCTCTTGAGGCCGTTGCAGTTGGATCTCTTGAGGCCGTTGCAGTTGGATCTCTTGCTGGTGTTGTAGTTGGATCTCTTGAGGACGTTGCAGTTGGATCTCTCGAGGTCGTTGCAGTTGGATCTCTTGTTGGCATTGTAGTTGGATCTCTTGGGGGCGTTGCACTTTGATCTCTTGAGGCCGTGGCAGCTTGATCTCTTGAGGTCGTTGCAGTTGGTTCTCTTGGGATCTCTTTTGGAGCTCCTGCTGGAATTTTTGGGACTCTCGTTGTCGAGACTCCAACTCCCGCTGCCTGTCGCCCTCTCTGAGGATGCGGGATGTTTCTTGCAGTGGCTCGTACTGTTCCCGTTTTGTGGGATCGCGTGACATGTGCTCATGGTGATCATGGTGCTGGTGAACAGGCTCCCTGTGGTACACCAGCTCAAGAGGCTGATGCTGGCGTTGTTGGGGCTGTTGGTGTGATGGGGTGGCGTTGATGGGCACGGGGTGTGGCTCGGCTGACCTGAACACTTTCTCTTCCCGGCCGTCCAGACCCTGCTGGGGATCTTCTTCCGCTGACCTCTCCCTGGTGGTCGGCCCTCTCGCTCTGTCCCGGCTTCGCTCCCTCTCCCGGTCCTCCTGAGGCCGGGCCGCCCTCGGCGCTCTGGGACTGGTCGTCTCTGGCTCGCTGTCGTCGCTCAGGCCTCCGTCTGCGCTCCTCTCCCGCCGGCGGATCTCTGAGGGCAGTACTGCCTTTCTGCTCTTCAGCAGGCCCTCCGTGTGGGGCTCCTCCTTCAGCGCCTGCCTGGCTTCCAGCCGGGCCTCCAGCCGGGCCTCCCTGTGAGCCGCGTAGATCTGGTCAGCACTGACCCTCCTCCGGGGCTGCACCTCCGGAGGACCCGTCAGCCTGGCGGTGGTGCTGGTGGGGTTGGTGGTGTTGGTCACCACTGGGTTAGTATGGTACGCCACTTGTTCTGAATCTAGCTGCTGCCCTGGACTGGGATGTGGATGGGGTGCAGACCTGTGGTAGTTTGGGTCCGCGTACTGGGGAGCATCGGTTCGGTTCCCCTGCAGTCTGTCTGGACTCCAGTCGGATGGCCTGTGGACGGCTTCATCCCGTGATAGTCTCTCTCTCACTCTGATTCTTAAAGGGTGGAGGACAGATGTGATTTGAGTGCCAATCTAATAGTTATAGTTGCCTTTTTCCAACTTGTTAAACTTGAAATTCACGACATAAACATTTATTGGTTCCTTCTGATGGTTTATCAAACTAAGTGTAAAAAAGATTGTCAAAAAAGAGCCACATTATCTACAAATATAAAGCATAACAAATATATAAATATACAATATATTGTATATTTATGTACAAACTTATTCAATAAAAGCCAAGCCTGATCCGACCCAAGTCACAGTAAATGCCGCCCAGGCCAAGAGTACGGCACAGGACCAAATCAGACCGTTCCCTAAAATAGCAACAAGGTCAAGTAGCACATAGTCCAGGTTTAACATTGATTCAAAGTTCAAACAACTCTCTCTTCCCACCGTCCCCTTTACGCTACAATAAGCGGAACTATTTAAATCTATCGTAGGCTTAAGTAAGTAGGCGTCGCATTAATCCCCGTTGCATTTACCCCTGGCATCCAAGTGCTTTACACTGTGACGTTAGGAGAGAGAGCACACAGCTCTATGCGGCCTAACATCCTGGTGTAGCTTAGCTAGCTGATAGTGTCACACTGGGAGCACAGGTAGAAATGAATGTGGACCAGCAGTCTCCAAATATGTGGGAAAATACATGTCTGGAATTATTTTTGTATCAGTGTTTGTAGAAGAAGTCTTCCATAAGCTTCTGATGGGACTGTCAAGTGGTCTGACAGGCTGTTCAATAAGAGTTATTTAGTGAATCTGGGTCACTTCCTGTGCCCAAAATATACCCGAACTAATGCTCACAAATAATTTAAAAAAATTATAATAATTCACATCCAACATCACAGAAGAATGGCTCCAGCCATTTGTAATTGAGGAACGGGAGAAAGCATGGATGGGTATACTTTTTGCGAATGTATATAAGTATTGGTTACGCTAATAACAATGCTAATGCTATTATATGTTCATGAAAAAGGTTTTTTTGATAACTTCAAATATAAAATCATATTTACATTTTCTTACAGGTAATTTATACCACAGGTAGTTACCCACCAAGTTATCTAATTGGATGAAAAATGCCTCATCACCCATGAACATTATTCCACCATTGATTCAACCCATAACACAGAGCTGTCCATCATCAAACCCTCTCGTGTAATATTACTTAATATAAAAAATATAACCACACTCCCATCCTTACCAATGAGAATATAGAGAACGAACAGCTTGATAACTGCTTGCGACTAATGTTCTATGAGATCTGCTTCTATGTTACCAGACATTATCCTATCCATGACTAAAGATGAATGAATGAAATAAAAAAAATACTAAATACATATTTAGATCTCAGAGGCAGTGAAGCTATTTGAATTTGCACCAATCAGGCCTTCTGATATGGATCCAGTAGTTTCTGACTCTTACATGGATTCCGGGTGTTGATTCCTGGAAGAATTATTGACGTCATTTTTTTCGGATTGGACCAAATGAATAAAACAAATCCCAGAACAATGGCCGCATTTGGTCCAACTTTTTTTGGGGGGGGGGGGGGGGGGGACGGGGGGGGGGGGGACGGAGCTACGGACCACAATATTTTCACAACACGCATATATAGCAGCAGGACTCCCTTATATTAGACAGGCAAGCACGGTGGTTCCCCTTTCAATGTTTCTTCTGCGTGTGAACATCATATGGTGTTGTGTTAGCACTGCAGCCCTTCTAAGTTGGGCCTCACCATTCTTAGCCTTCCCTGCAGTCTTTCATAAACTCACGCAGCACATGGTGGGTTTATATTTGAACCCAGAACTTGCGCTAGCGTGACAGGACTCTGGAATCATATGATAGAATGTCCCCACCCCCTCGCAACAATAGTCAGTCGCTAGCAACCGCTTGACGGCTACTTTCGACCGTCCTAAGCCAAACATACAACAATAGAAATATACGTCAATATGTGTCTGCAATGTTACATGCTCGGTTCTGCATGAAAAACAACTACATCCCATCATAAACGCTTCCATGTGTAAAGTTTAAATAAAGTCATTGTGTGGATGGAATTAGAGCCGAGGGCGGGGGCGGGGGGGGGTGAGCGCACTCCTCAAAACACAATCTTAGTTTGTAAGATTGCATGAAAAAAATATAAAAATATGTAATACTGTCCTGTCCCTGTCCTCTACTGTCACTACTAAAAATGATTGATTGAAGATTGTGTATAGCACTATCTACCGCCTTCCCAACTAGCCTACTCTTTCTTGCACAACTTTAAACAGTCAGTCATGCAGTTCTCAGTTATGCTTCCTTCCCATTAGTGCAGATCCATCTAGAAGATCACCTGCCACCAGTCAATGGCAAACAGATTTGACCATTGGGGAGGTTCTAAGGAAGGAAATTCTAAAATGAAAAATGTGGACCAAGCGTGTGTTCAAATAGACTCACCCTTGTCTGTTGAGGATACTCTGGGCCTGCTGCTCGATGAACAGGTCCCCGGGGGAGATGCCGTAGCGCGCCGAGGGCAGGGAGGCGCGGCGGGCACTGCGTGGAGAGCTAGGCACCGCTGCCATGGTGAAGTCCCTGCTGGAGGCGGGCTGGCTCTGTTCCTGGGGGGCCGCGGGCTGCTGCTGGTGCTGGTGGTGCGGGGGATGGGGATGGGGTTGTGAGGTCTGGGGCTGGTACTGCTCCTCGCTCCTGGGTCTGGACGCCACGGGGTGTTCTTGTGTGCTGCCTCTGGCCCCCCGCCGGTAGTTCTCTGTGTTCATGGCCCTCTCCCGCTCTGAGAAGCGACCGGGACGTTCGTGTGCGGGGGCAGGGCTTGGGCGGGGTGGGCGTGGCCGGAAACTTGAACCCGAACCAGAACCGGAACCGAACGGGATGTCCTTCTCCGGGTGGGTACGCATGTAAACCCGGCCCACGCCAGAACTGTACGGTACCCTGGGCTCCGGCCCGTCGTCCGCGACGCCGGCCCGTCCCGGTCTCGTCTCGCCTGACAGGAAGTGGCTGTTGGCCGGGGGTCTCCTGCCCCTCCCGGCGGGAACGGTAGCGTGGCGTGTAGTCCATGTCCACTTCCTGGTCCAGGAGGATGCCGTAGCGCTCCGAGAGCTGCCGACGCCGCTCCGCCTTGTAGCGGGCGATGCGCTCCGCCTTGGAGCTGAGGCTCCCGGGGTCGGAGGGCACGGTACCGGAGGACACGGTACCGGAGGACACGGTGACGGGCTCGACGCGGACCACCGTGGGCGCGGCACCGCGGCCGCCACTTCCTCTTCCACTGCTGCTACCTCTGACCCGCGACGGCAAGTGTCCCTGGGGCGCGTCCATCGCCTCTCGGGTGTAGCGCCTCACTGTTGAAGGAGCGTGGGTACACATTGAGGATATTAGCTCCAGGACTTTTTCATGTTCTTTTTTTTTCTTCAACTTTTTGAATTCTATGTTTTGTATTACTGCCGACTTCCCGAACAAAGAGACAAAAGGCAACAATAGTTTTTCTGTTTAGCAAACCACGGGAATATACTTACCATAGACGTGCAGGGTCTACCAACACAATAACATGCCTCATGGAGCGCAGGAGATGATGTGCAGTGTGTATTTACTTATTTATATTTCCCAGTAACAGCTTTGATTAACAACAGCTCGGCAAGACACCAAAAATACACACACATCTTCATATAGTCTTACAGAAATTCCTCTCAAAACGTCCTCATTAACAGTCCTCATACACAGAAAGTCTTCATATACAGAAAGTATTTTTATACAGAAAGTCCTTATATAAAGAAGGTCTTTACATACAGAAAGTCTTTACAGAAAGGGCACTAACATGCCTCCTGCAGATGAAAACCCCCTCCACAGAATGACAGTTTGTGCTGGTTTGTAAAGGTCTGGGATAACTTACTGGCTGAAATACGGGCAAGAAGTAAAGTCGTACCGGGGCTCAATACATTTCAACATGTGTTTAATATCTTATCTGTTGATCATATCTAGCACTAGCGGTTAGCGTTATTATTGCGGTGTCTAGCGGTGTTTTAACCAATTGACGCTGACACTGAATTACGTGAATAACATGTTAAACGTGTGTTCTTATAACACATAAGTCAGATGAGTTTAACTTGCGATTCCTAATGTGCTACTTCAGTTAGGGCTCTGGGAATCTATGAGTTTTGAACTTTTCTTACGCACATAAAGAAGTAGAACTAGACTATTTTCATTGGTTAAAACGACCTGCATTCTTTCGGTACAGACGCACACCGAACCGAAAAGACCCATAGCCGGAAATGGTTTGGTACGAATATGTGTACCGTTACACCCCAGATGGTTTACAGATAAAGAAAGTCTTCATAAAAGTCTTTACATCCAGAAAGTCCTCATAAACAGAAAGTCCATATACAGAAAGTGTTTATATAACGAAAGTCCTATACAGAAACGCCTCATAAACAGAATGAGGAGTCCTCATACACATAAAGTACATAAAGTATATGACATACAGAAAGTATTCACTTACAGAAAGTCCTCATAAACAGAATCACCCCATATACAGAAAGGCTTTATGTATAGAAAGTCCTCATATACAGAACGTCTTTATATGCAGAAAGTCCTCATATACAAAAAGTCCTCATACACAGAAAGTCCTCATATACAGAAAGTCCTCATATACAGAAAGTCCTCATACACAGAAAGTCCTCATATACAGAAAGTCCTCATACACAGAAAGTCCTCATATACAGAAAGTCCTCATACACAGAAAGTCCTCATATACAGAAAGTCCTCATATACAGAAAGTCCTCATACACAGAAAGTCCTCATACACAGAAAGTCCTCATACACAGAAAGTCTCCTCATGCTCCATGGGTCCATTGCTTACCCATCACTCGTGGCTCACAAGGGTCAGAGGCGCGGGTGTAGCGTGGGCCGTCTTCCTCCAGCATCCTATTGGCTACCAGACCCCCTGGCACCAGGGCCGGCGGTGAATCACCCTCAATCCCCTCGAGACGCCGGGCGACCCTCTCCTTCCTGGCAAAGGTCAAAGGCAGGCAACTGTATAACTAAGCAAATCGTTAAAAGAAGAACACTTGTACATCTCATGAATAGGAATTGAAACGTCAGGAAATACCTGTTCATTCCAGAATCACCCGGACCGGCTTTCTCAAACTGTTTCTTTAATTCTGAAACTGGGTGTTGGGAAATACACAATGACAGTAAGGCTGGCTGTTTGGGTGAGACAGAACTGTGGGCACAACTTTCTGATGAATTCTGATTTCCTTGAAATGATAAATGTAATCTCACCCTTGGGCAGGACAGCCAAAAGATCGATATCAGGAAAACACTCTTGACCAAGGCTGTCCTATCGACCACACATTTGTCACCCTGAAAGCTGAGCAAACAACAGCAAGAACAACAAAAACAAGTAGAACATGATGTTAACACTGAGACACTGGGCTCAAGGTCGCAGAGGAAAACAACTCAAAACCAGGGCAGGATTTTAATGATGTGTACAGTATGGTTGTGTAATAATAATAATGTAATAATAAGAAGAAGAACTAAATACCTTTGATCCAGCTGCAAATACTGAAATGCAGCAGATGTAATACATTTTCCAATAACCATTTGAAATTTCATTTGTGTGTGTGTGTGTGTGTGTGTGTGTGTGTGTGTGTGTGTGTGTGTGTGTGTGTGTGTGTGTGTGTGTGTGTGTGTGTGTGTAACTAGGTCAATCGATCTGCAACACCGAGTCTCAGACCCTAATGCCTTAGGTATGGGGGGGGATCAGTAAAGTCACCAAGACCAATTTAAATCACCCGATGTTTACCTCATGTCGGTAGATTAGGCTTAGCACAGAAACACACGCGCACGAAAGAACCATCTTGGGGCAACCTGCCTGGAGACTATTAACATGACTAGCATGTGTTGACAATACTCTTCCAGATTCTCCAGTAACTTGGACATATTTCCTCACTGCAAGCTGCTGTTGCGCAATGCACACCGAGAGAGCGTTTGTTCTGGTTGTTTCATCAGCGTTATGAACTCCTTGGCTTCGGCGCGGTATGAGCGGACGTCGACCGGAGAAGAAACAGAGAGATCGGGTCTTCGTCAGGGAACTGACCGAAGCAGGCGGACTGCGGTCTTGCTTGTTGCCGTGCCAAAAAAGGGAACTCAGGATAAACTTCCCCAACCAACGCTGGCTTTTAATGCTGAGCAGAAATGATCGTCTGACGCAAGGCTTACAGCTACAGCTTCTATAAGCACACGCAGTCTTGATGACCATGCAAATGTCTTTCAAAAAGGGCCGTGGCCACATGGACATTGACGTTACAAAATGTTTAATGTTGATTTTGCCGTAAAACACTTAGCAAAATACATAAGGTACGGAATATTTTACATTTTATTGAAATTGGTGGTTGGTAGTTATTAAGTTAACAGTAATTGTGAAAGAGAAAAATATTGAACAGAACACTAATAAGGCTAAAGGTGATTCATTTTAATTGATACAATATAAGAATAAAGCTTAACAACTTGAGTTCAATGCCAGGAGGAGGCGGGGATCAAACCAGTGACCCTCCAGTTGCTAGGCAAGCTTCCCCTACCTCTGATTGGAGGAGCTACACCTCACCGAAGGAGCACTGGGAATGCTTCTGTGTGAGTCCCTTACTTTGTCTTGTCATGTTGCTTACCTTAAGCTTTCTGTGGGCAAGGAGGCAGAGGCACACAGTCTGGGAGGCGCTTTCTTGTCAAATCCTACAGAAACAGAGACTGGATTAAGGACAGAGCCGACACAGACGTTCATTCTTCGATCTCTTTTGCAAAAACATGCAGTGACACCGGTGCACACACAAAGGACTCGGACTCATCTCTCATCTTTCACATCAACACAACTCCAAATCATGACGAATCGGTGACCATTTTCATGACAAGACTCTAAAATAAGACATTGTTTGACATAGCCCTGCTCCGTGGATGTGCAACGCAGCCGATAATATACTGCCTCTATCTATTTGAAGAGACAAGGTCATTTTGAAATTAGAAAATTCTCAACTCGATTTCACACAGTCTGGCCACACACAATTCAAACTTCTCCCACTCCGTCTCACTCTCTCTCTCTCTCTCTCTCTCTCTCTCTCTCTCTCTCTCTCTCTCTCTCTCTCTCTCTCTCTCTCTCTCTCTCCCCGTCTGTCTTGTCTTATCTATCTGTGTCTGTCTGTGTGTCTGTCTCGCTGGTCGGACAGTTATAGCCGTTACAAAGTTGTATTTGAGAAGGATCACATTACTGCTTCTCCCGACCGCCACCCCCGACTGCTTACCTCACCCCCTCACCCCCTCACCCCCTGGGATGTACATGCCACGGAGGCTCCCTCCAGAGTGGTGTCGTGGTGTCTGTCGGCCGGACCACCGACACACTCCCTCACGTCCTGCCACCGGGGGTTTGCTTTTCTTGTCTGTTTGAGAGCATCGCTGTTGTTTTTAAATCTAATCTAAATGCGGGCCTGTAAAGTTTTTTAATATGTCTGTGAAGCGCTTTGCAACCGCGTGTTATATAAATAAAGATTCACTTACTTACTATATGAAATAATCTCAAACCACTCAAAGGTTGGGGTGTGTGTGGGTGTGTGTCTGTGTGTCTGTGGGTGTATGTGTATGTGTGTCTGGCGGGCCAATTTATACCTGAGTGCACACCTGCCATAAACAATTCCACACATGTATGTGTGTGGGTGTGTGTGTGTGTGTGTGTGTGTGTGTGTGTGTGTGTGTGTGTGTGTGGGGGGGGGGGGCGGGGGTCCATACTCAATGTTTAAATATGTGGGTCTCTCCTGGTTGTAAATAAGTCAGCATGAAGGTGTCTCACGAGGTGTGCAGACAGAGACAGAGAGAGAAAGAGAGAGAGAGAGAGAGAGAGAGAGAGAGAGAGAGAGAGAGAGACAGGCACAGACAGACAGACAGACAGAGAAAGAGAGAAAGAAAGAAAGAAAGAGAGAGAGGGAAGGAAAGAGACCGGGAGCGAGCGACAGCGTGTTGGTATGCCATCGGGAGCTTCATTGACATCATGATTTTATGGTATTGTTTGGACGACCAGTAAAGTGCCTTATCAGTGTCTGAGCCATCTGATCTAAACAGACTACTGGCTGCACCTGTCGAGGCAGAGGCCGGCTCTGCGTGACTGAGCAGCCTGGGCAGCATCATGAGAGCCGTATGGCTACCAAACTACACACTGCAGTAAAAATAGCTTCTACTCATCAGTCAATTACTGCTTATTGCCTCTTATGGGAGATGTATTTATATTGCCTGTTATCGTGGGATATATGGGATGGAATGTATATATATATATATATATATATATATTATATATATATATACATACATATATAGTTTCACATTTAGTTGTACAAGCTGGAGTAGGTATCAGCAGGGCTGAGGTATTGACGTTAAGATTAGTGTCATATCTCTAATTAATGCCATTATTTAATATGTTGCATGTGTACCATCATGACATTAATCTGATGAGCTGGAAGATTAAAGATAAAGACCTCGCAGGAGACGAGCGGGCTCTCGTTCAATATTACCGCAACCTTTTACAGACATGGCTGCAGTGCTGCTGACAGTGGGTTGGAATACTTAGAAAATATACAAGCTACAGCGTTTCTAATGATGGATTCCACATTGTTGTTGTTATTATGATTTCAGAATCGGTATTGGAAATGGGACAATGCCATGGGACTATTGCCTCACATCCCTACGAGTTAACAAGGAACTATTTTCTCTATGCACACGTCCAGGCCTTACCTTCATGCACAGTCTCCCCATGGTAACTAGACATCCATGGGTTCCGGAACATGTTTAGGAGGAGAAATTAGGCAAAAAAAGGCAGATTCCCTCTGGATGACCGACCTGCTCTAACCTTGTGGTAGCCAACAGCCAATAGGGGATGCTAATAGAAGTTGTAGTGCTAGTTCACAGGCTTACACACATATTGTTACACAAACACACTTAAAGAGGAGCTCAAACCGATCTACTTATCATGTCTGCCAACTGGTGGTAACACACACATACGCACACACACACACACACACATTCATGGATGCACCCACACACGCATGTGCACGCACACACACACACACACACACACACACACCAATTACAATGTATAGGGCTGATTCAAACGGCTATGTGTGTATATATGTGTGTGGTGTGTGTTTGTGTGTGTGTGTGTAATGGTCCTGCCTTGGAACTCTGTGAGGAGAGAGAGAGAGAGAGAGAGAGAGAGAGAGAGAGAGAGAGAGAGAGAGAGAGAGAGAGAGAGAGAGAGAGCAGGGTGCTAAAGCTGCTCGCAGGCCTAATCAGATTACAAGCAGAAATTAGCCTTGATGATAAAAGCTCTGCAAGGTGATTGGACGAGGTCTCTTGAACGGGGGTCTCCTGGATCCAATGGGCTTTCGGAAGTCAGATGGTAGCTTGCCATTAAAAAGAACAGTACATTAACACACATAGTCTTTGCACGCACACACTCTCTCTCTAACACACACACACACACGCACACACAACACACACAAATAAAAGTACTTAGCCAAGAGTACCGCCTGCAATTTCAATAACAGATTCTGGTCAATGTCAATGACTTTTGCCAATTGAGCAAGGCAGAACAATCACAAGTTTACATAATCTCACCATGAGTTTATTATGGTCGCGTGGATGTTTAACATTATTTATGTTGCAGGAGCTATTTATATTGTGGTCCATGACAACCGACTGACATGTAATATAGGATCGTGTGAAAACATCCACAAGTATTTACAATGCAGTCAATGGTCAATGTGGAGTTGTCACCACATATTTCTCACTTCATATCGTAATAAAATAGTTTGGCTTCAATATTTTTCTTGGTTTTCTAAAAATGAATCCAAGATGCAACACAGATCCAATGATAACTTGTGTGACATCATCTGTGTTTTTGTTGTGACCCACTTTCATAACTCACTGATACAGGAGCGGTCATCACAGCCAAAGAAAAAGAGACAGAGATATACAGATAGATCAAAAAGTAAAAGTTAAAAAAGTAAAGCACAAAAGTCCTTCTGTTATTGTCATAGCCTATCTGTCATAGCCTATTTTATGTTGTATAAAATAAGTAAGTATAAATTAATAAATAAGTATAAAAACAGTAAGCATAAAATGCACTCGTCCTTGTGTAATGCAACATATTGCATTTAGTGTAATCCTAAATGCAACACAACACCACCATACCCAGCATCGACAAAGCAAGACCGCTCACTCCAACATCTTGTATTACTGAGTTCCCACAAAATGTAAAGCTTGCTATTTTTGGTCCCAATTGGGTTACCTATAGTTCAATTACTACATCCGGTTTTATAAAGACGCCTCACAAAAAACATTTGAATAATACTATCTGACTGCTGATGGACAGGGCCTTTAAGTGCCTTCAGTGTTTCCTTTCATCAGCAGATAGTGAGTGTGTGTGTGCATGTGCGTGTGTGTGCGTGTGTATGTGTGCGTGCGTGTGTGTGCGCGTGTGTGTGTGCGTGTGTGTGTGTGCTGTTGTTGCTACATCACGCCAGAGGGAGAAAGTGTATGAGAGCTCCGAGTCAGATCATAATTGGAGCGTGCACGAGATGCCTGGCTGATTAGTGGTGTGTGTGTGTGTGTGTGTGTACGGTATGTCATGTGTGTGCATATGTGTGTGTGTGTGTGTGTGTGTGTGTGTGTGTATGTGTGTGTGCGCATCATGTACAGGAGGCAAGACACAGTGAGGAGTGACAGGACTGTATACTGAGGGATAGACCAGTATACACTTTTTAAAATTCACATTATTCAGGGAACAGCTCCTTCCTGATGAACAGGCAGTGGTTTCAAGAGAATCCTGCAGAAATATCATCACTCATCCAACACTGCAAAAAAAGACTTTAACCTTGAACTTAAATATCAACCTGTCAAAAGGTCACTCAATTCAAACACACACACACACACACACACACACACACACACACACACACACACACACACACACACACACACACACACACACACACACACACACACACACACACTCTCTCTCTCTCTATGTGTCTTTAGTGCTCCTTTATAATGTGCACACTTTCCTCTTCTCTCCTTGCCCCTGCACCAGAGCAGAGCCACACCCCCCCCCCGGGGCCGCCCCCCCCGCTCCCTGTAGACACCCCCTAATAAGGCAAAGTGTGCTGTGATTGGCTGGCTGGCCGAAGAGGTCACCATGTTTACAGGGTGGACCGGCTCCATGCGTGCCTCTGCGCTCAATTAATATCTCTCTCTCTCTCTCTCTTCACATCTTTTTCCTTCTCCCCCCCCTCCCTCCCGTTTTCTTCTACCATTCACCCCTTTTTTCATTCCTTTTTTTTTTTGCTGCTCGGTGTCTTTCTGGGTTTCTTCTCCTCGCTGTCCTTGCGCATTCCGTGTCCATCTGTTCTTCATCCCTCTCTCCTGTCCTCCACATGTGCTGTGCTCTGTCTTGCCGTTTCATCATACTTGTGTTTCCTTCTACCTCTTCCTCTCCTCCCTGCAGCCGCATGCAATGCTTGCTGACCTTTCTTTACCTTACACACACACACACACACACACACACACACACACACACACACACGCACACACTTAGACACACACACACACACATTTAGACACACACACCTATATTCCCAGAACCTAGGAATAAGTCACACGAACGTAAGCCAGAGAGCGGGCCATCCCCTCGCCCACCAGTCGTGTCACCAAACCCATGCAGGGATAAGCAGCTGATAAGTTGTTGACAGCATAGTCACATATTTAGGTTCCACGGGATCTGTTGACAACAGTTAAGCTTGCGTATGAGCCGTTTTTAAATTGTTTTTCATATTGGGGAGGGGGGGGCGCATCTGATCTGTGTGTCCAGTCCAGAGTCGTTGTTGTTTGAGTATGCTACAGCCATCTCTTATAGACTTCTAAGTAGGCTTTGTTTCAAAAGGAATGGCAGAGCCTTAGATTGAAGACAAAACTGGCAATATGTCTTCAACATTGTCTATTATCTATTTTGTCACAGAAATAATAAGAAAAAAAATGTCAATCCTGTTTTTGCCGGTCTCCACCAACCAGTTTGTGAACGTACTACTCTGCTACAAACTCAAGTCCCTTTCTTCTTGTGATGTCATTATGAAGGGACACCGGCACCAAGGTATGTGTGTGGATGTGTGGAGCTCCATCTGGACAGTATTTGACGTTGACAGCCACATCCAAGAGAGGGTTAAGCTCCTCGGACTTACTTATAGTATAAGAAGATTCAAGATTCCTTTATCGCCATATGTAACAAGTACAATGGAATGCTTACTCCCTATTCACGACTGCAATATTCTTCTAAACATGAATTCGAAAACAAGTAAGTACCTAATGAGTACAGTAGCAATAGTATGGTGACCAGTGTATTGACCAGTGCAGTACAGTACAGTGAGTGCCTGCATGCTATGTAACTGAGCTCCTAATTGTAAGTTCAATAATAGTCCAATCGTCCAGAAAGTCCAATAATTGAGCAATTAACAGATCAGTAGGTGCAGTGCTTGTGGGTAGAAACTTGCTTGTCCTGGTTCGAATGCTGCGGAACCGGCGACCGAACCGCAGGGGGGAGAACAGTTGATGCCCAGGGTGATTGTGGTCCTGTATGATGGAGCAGGCCTTTTTCCAACACCTGGTCCGAAAGATCTCCGCGATGGAAGTGCACGCTTGTCAGCAAGTCCATATTCCAATTGCAGATGGGGGGTGCCCAGGCCCAGGTCCCTCAGTTTCAGGACCAGCTTGGAGGGAACGATGGTGTTGAATGCAGAGCTGTAGTCAATAAACAACAGTCTGACATAGGTCATCCCTCCTTTCTAGGTGTTCCAGGGCAGTGTGTAGTGTCAGGGAGATGGCGTCCTCCACAGACCTGTTTGATCTGCATGCAAACTGGAGTGGGTCCAAGGAGTAACGCTGTTTATATGTGTCATGACCAACCTTTCCAGGCACTTGGCTATGCCACTGGATGATAGTCATTGAGGCCTGTTACCTTGGCACAATGGTTGTCTCTTTGAAGCACACTGGGACGACAGACTGCTGCAGGGATGCGTTGAAGATCAGGTGAACACAGGAGCCAGCTGGTCCACGCAGGTCTTGCGGGGGGGGGGGGGAACTTTGTCTGGGCCGGCTGCTTTCACCCTCCTAATGGATCCATGGACCTCGGACTTAGACAGTTGCAGTACGTAGTCCTCAGGATGGTTGGCCATTTTGGTGGATAGCTCAGAGTTCTCCCTGTCAAAGCGAGCGTAAAACAAATTCTCAACTCGTCTGGTAGGGAGGGGTCGGTGTTGGTGACTCCTCTTGAGCTTCCCTTGTAGTCGGTGATGGCCCGCAGTCTTTGCGACATGCGTCTGGTGTCTGAGCCCCTGTACTGTGATTCCAGTTCGTTATTGTTTTTGCAGTTTTGATGGCCTTCCTGAGGTTGTACTTGGTCGATTATAGCGATTAGAGAACCCCATTTTCTTAGTTTATTTCTGATGTTAGGGTTCCATGGTTTGCAGTTTGGAAATGAACAGTCGTGTTGGGAATATCGTATCGAATCGTGGTGTAGCAGTGGTCAAGAGCCCTTCCATTTATTGTCAGACAGGAGATGTGTTGATACAATTTTGGCATTACCTTTTTTAAGTTGCAGTGGTTAAAGTCGCCCGCGATGATGGGGACTGCCTGGGTTCTGAAGTTTGATAACCTTGCTGGAGAGTTCGCTCAATGCAGCGTGAGCATTGGCTCGTGGTCGAATGTACACCGCTGCCATGAGAATAGCAGAGATTTCCCTCGGCAGATAAAAAAGGGCGACACTTGATTGCCAGTAATTCAAGGCTGGGTGAGCAGTGTTGTGAAAGGACCTGAACATCCGGAAACCGGTTGTTGTTGATCGAGCAGCAGATGCCCCCCCACCTTGGTTCTTCCCTGTGGACTCAATGTTCACGGTTGCACTGCCTCGTCAGGTATCACCGGGGTTCGCCACGACTCCGTTAGAATCACTGTGCAGCACTTACGACAGTTCTTATTCGCCAGCGTGGTGTCTTATTAACGCCACGGTGTAAAAACAAAGGGTCACGAGTTGCCATGTGTTGTAACTAAGGGTATAACACCTCCGTCCTAGAATCTCCTAGAATTCGAGCTGAAAGAACAGGTTAACTTACACTTTCATCACTCAACCCCAAAAGCATCCACTCCCTATCATTAAGGCTCTAAAAGCTAGCATAGATGTTCAGCAGCTAGCAAGGAAACACTCTCGCAAGACAATTCGTATCCAACATGAGCAAGTTGTCAGTTCTGTTTTCATTGTAGCCCCTTATTTCACAAACAGGCGTTGCATTGTTGATTAGCCATTACACACAGCCGTGCACATCTACAACTCCCTAGTAACACCCAGAGCGCTGATATTTGAATGGCAACGGCTAGTTAGGCTTAACACTCAAGTGTTTTAAATAGAGCCTTCTCTTCATAGAGCCTTTTCTGACACCCGCACAGGATGACACAGATAGCCCAGCTGGGGGCCCTCGCTCCGAGCCTGGAAGAGAAACGCACATCTACACCGCACTGCACTGCACTGCACTGCACCGCACCGCACTGCACTGCACTGCACTGCTCAGCACGACAATTGGAAATGCAGCATTAAATTCAACATCAGGTGTTTTACTTTCCGTGTATGGGGTTTGAAACCTCTATACACAGGATGGAGGTAAAAAACCTGTCTTACCATGCTGTTGTTGTGCACGCAGATAAGCTAGCACTACACAGCGAACACATTTGTGGCGGGGGCCTGGGTCAGGTCTGGTCGAAGTCCAACAGGGGAAGCGGATACGACCTTCGGTTGGTACATTTAGCCACCGTCGTCCACATGACCAGCAGCTCAACTTGACCGGCAATCACCTTCCTTGTGACTAGGTTTAACGAGTAATTAGCAAACTAAAAATACAAGAATTAGGCACAGCACAATCTCTTTCTGAATGGCTGAAAATGCCATATATCAGGGATCATCTGATTATTTTTGGCTCTGTCCCTGAGGTGAGCGTTTGAATAAATAATTATTCTAAACATTTCAAATCCGTAATTATTCTTTACAAAGCGCTGAGTGACACTATCAACAGTGTGCTAGTTGATCGTCAACCAAAGGCGCCACTGCCAGACCAAGAAAAACAAGCAGAATTAACTAGCTACCCCTCTCCCTGATTGGTTACTTTTTTTTGTGCAAGCATACAATTCAGATTATATTATACTCAGATACAGACAATGAAACTGCTGATCAGGTTAAAAGGTTCGGATCGGATCGTTCAAGAGATTCAAAAGGTTGCGTGTGACATACAGGAATGCTGACCCAGGTCGATAAAGCACTAACCCGGCACATCGAGCTACTTCTGACATGTTGCCGTTGCTGATTTTGCCTCGAGATCTCGCAAAACCCCGTCGTGGTTTGGGGAGCAGATGACACACAAGCTGGGTTAACAGTGACAGGTTACCGACACATTATTGATGAGTGGACAGTCACTGCCAATCTTGACCCATGTCAGTCTCCTGCTCTGTAAAGCACGTCCTCCAGAGCTATGCCTTTATTAGGAGACCTGTGGCAGGCCCCATCTGCTGCAGACTGCTTTTCTCTGTTTAGGTAAGCCTGCAGAACCTCACTGACGTGCACCACACACACACACACACACACACACACCCCAACACATGGGTATGCACAGAAACGGCAAGCATTTTTCATTTGGACAGCAACACGCACACACACACACACACACACACACACACAGACACGGAAGATCTGTGTACTCAGGATACACACTATATTTACACACAAGTACACACATCCACACACACACACACAGAGTTAGGCTCTGAGACCAACAGGGCAGTGAGGTTGCGCACGTGAAAACCAAAGCATTCAACTCCCCAGAACCTTCCGTCCTTAAA
>PIJE02000375.1:47436-72436 GCA_002895965.2 Coryphaenoides rupestris
GGCGGCGGCAACGGTGGTGGTGGTGGCAACGGTGGTGGTGGTGGCAACGGTGGTGGTGGTGGAGGTGGTGGCTGTGGGGTCAGAATCAGCTGTTAAAACAACAGAGAGGACCCCCAGCAGGACGTGCTCCAGTCTCCCACCACCACTACTGCTATTGCTCTACTGCAGACCACCACCATGTCTATGGTCTTGTGGCCTATACACACACACACACACACACACACACACACACACACACACACACACACACACACACACACACACACACACACACACACACAGTTGTGCAACAGGTGAACAACTCGACTCTATGGGCCCCCCAAAAAAACAAAAAAAGCAAGGCTCCATCGGCCGCGGTTTTTGGCGCCATCAAGTGGACCGAGGTAGCTATTGCAGGACTAAGACCTGTTGTAAGACTAACTAACTCTGGGATTAAGTGTACTCGTCACTCGTTCTTTGCACAGAAATATTGTCTGAAATCTGGCAGAGACCACATTTTTAACTTGACTGCATTCAGGGGCGGCACCAGGGATTTGGGGCCCTGTGAAAAGAAACCATATAGGGGCCCCACCACGGCCAAGCGGGAAGAAAGTCACGTTATTTTACAAAAAACTCATTTTAACATCATTTAGACCATCATTATATATATGGACCCATATAATACTGTGGTACTTTTACTATGTGATTAAATGAGGTTTGCATGGAGTATCATGCTTAAGAGAACATTATTTTCTTCATGTTTGTTTAAGTATTTAATTTGTAAGAGGGTGACAGGGGCCCTCCAGTAGATTTTGTTTTATTCTTTTTGATCCAAATTTCTGTCTATCAACCAATTTTACTGTAGTTGTGTCACTTATTACTTCGAAAAAAAGAAATCCAAATAAAAATAAACTTTTATTTTAAGGCTTTTAGCGGGGGGCCCCCTCCACTTTGGGCCCCGTTTCATGCGTTACAATGACCACAATGTGTCGTGTTTTAATAAAAAAAATAACTACACGATCAACTACTGAGACAGAGCCATGTTCTCCGCGTAATGTTAACTAAGTAGTTCAAAGAATCGACTCCTTACCTGCAGATGAGGCAGGGGCGGGTTTAGATCTTCCCAGGGTCACATCTTCTTGACGTCACATCTTGTTTCTATCACTCATTTACATTCAAGTCAATGATATGATGTCTAGTGTGTGAGCAGGCGACGCTACTGCCTGCTGGGAAGCTCTCAGACTCACACACACACACACACACACACACACACACAAGTAGGAGATGGGGAGGGGGAGGGGGGACTGAAAGCCCGAGGTAGAGGGGGGGAGGGGTGGGGGTATCTGTTAAATAGCGCACCTCTAACTTTGCACAGTGCTAATGCAATTAGTACAAGAATCAGTCACACTACGAAATGCTACCAAATAAAGCACAATTCATTCATAATACTGTGAATCTATTAGATCCACTGACATACCGTTGCATTTTTTTTATTAATAAAAAAATACCAGTATTAAAAATAACTTAACTACTTAAAGGCAGCCTACTATATGTAAGAATCACAGATTCCGTGCTTAGGTAGGGTTTGCCCAGGGTGCTAGAGCCAAGAGACAACAGACTAGAACCGCTACTGCGATGAGGGATATCGTCATCCAAAGTTTACCCTCCAAGTGAACTAAATGAGCCGACTGCTCGACTCGTAGTCTGGGCTACGTCTCCATCCATGGTCCTCTGGGCCTCCTGTACTGTGAACAGGGTTCAGCCACCACGGTGCACTGCTACTGTCATGTGAGTGAGTTCTGTGTAAACGCCACAGTAACCCCCAAATCATATTGTCTGTCATCCATAAGATGGAGTGAGATCAGGGTGTGTGTGTGTGTGTGTGTGTGTGTGTGTGTGTGTGCACGCTCACATGCGTGTGTGTTCTGCTCCATAAAGTTAATCCCAGTACCACTCAACATATGTTACGAGCTGTGCTTCAGAATCCCACTCAAAGCTGCTGGCTACAGGGGGACATTGTTTTATGCTGGATTTGTAGAATTAGTCGAAGGGAATTCAAACCAAGAACTTAAATGCTATCAAGAGAATTCTTGGCTACTTAACGGCAAACACACACACACACACACACACACACACACACACACACACACACACACACACACACACACACACACACACACAACGTCAGCCAAATGTAGCCTACAATACGTGACAACAACTGTTTAACAAACAGTAGGATACGATTTGGTTTGTTTGCAGTTTATTTTGGTTGCCAGTCATTTTTGGATGAAAGTACATTTCCTCCAAATCCACACGCAAGTCATTTGTTCAGAAACTCAATACATGAATAACCATTTGTAGATAACCATGGATATGGGTGCACTGTTATTATTGCACCATAATTGCTGCATCATTTCTACACTCGATCAATATTTCACCCATTCTGCATATTAAGCTTAAAATTCACTTCACAAACATCAAATACATGCAAAAAGTGAACCCTTTCAAACACTGCAGCCCAGAGACGGACACAGATAATAATTAAGGCTGGGAATCTGAATCAGTCCAGGCCAATCTCCACATTCGCTCCATTCACAACACACTACGTACTGGAAGTGTGTCGTTGAAATATTTTGTTCTATTTACTATTCTAGCAACATTGGCCTATCTCATACTTTTAGTTAAAGACATGGCCAACTGCACTTCCATAATTAAGGCAACAGGAATAAATATTAATATCAAATACTTTTTTGTGCACTTTTGGAGTTTGTTTTGCACTTGGCATTTCCTCAGAGCTCTGACTGGACTTATGTATGTTTATCATCCAGTTACCGGAGATACTTCCAGGTCTTTGTGTTCTTTCTTATATCCAAGGATACGTGTCTCCTGCTTTCCTTCACAGCATCATTACGTCTTTTAAAACATCAAATCAACGAAACGGAAAGGGAGCTGTGATATGACGTGCTGAGAGCTTGTTTTAAACACCAACCACATCCCTTGTTTGTGGAGAAATCTATAATTTTACAGCATTTAGCGACACGTTCCTCCTGGCGTTTCTTCCTTTTGAAGCGCTCCCTCTCAACTCCACCTTTTCTCCTTCTCTCGTTCCCCTCTTTCTCCTGCGCTCTCTTTTTTCAAGCCACACCCCTCAGCCACCGCACGCTGACCAGCCGTTGTGTTGATGTTGGTGTACGTGCGTTCGACCAATCACGTGTGACGATCTCAGACAGACTCGGACATCATCCCATCAGGTTGAAAGCAGCCAGGGCAGCCTCTGTCCGCCCCTGTCGCAGCCCTTTTAGACCCTCCGAAGAAAAATGAACAATTGCTTCAAATTTAGACCTTTGTGTCATCGGATGACCTTGCGAACATGTAGGCCTACAGCTTCTCGACAGCCATCGGGAGGACGCCAAGCCGTTGACCCTTGACCCAAACCTGCTGTGCATTGACATCTTCGCAAACAAACACGCTTTAACGTTAATAAACGGCAACAAATGAAATCAGTGGATTGTCCGTTCACCGCACAGCAACAAGAGGAAGAACAGAGCGTTCGGATCAGACGATTGGGCCAGCATGCTGAACGTGGACGCCCTCCAAGCACCACAGAGCTTGCTGGGACGTTTTGACACGCGGTGCGGTACTCCAGTCCTGCGCTGCCAGCTCCCTGACCCAACACGCATCGCTCAGTGTGACAGTCTGGCAGGCTAATAGCACTAAAATTACCACCACACAAGTGTACTTGGATAAATGCTCTGTCTCTCTGTCTCTCTCTCTCTCTCTCTTTCTCTCTCTCTCTAATTATCTCCCGCATGCACACACGCACGCACACACACACACACACACACACACACATACGTACACACACACACACATGCACGCATACGCACACACACACGCACACACATACACACCTGCATGCACCACAACACACATACAGACAGACACACACACACACGCACACATACGTATACATTCTATTTAGTTCTTATTTAGTATCTTGCTCACAGATTATTTCACGGACGATGGTAGTTAGATGATGAATATATATTCAGTTATGTATACAAATACAAAAAGCTCACTTTACATCATGATATTGAATCACTATATGGTTAGAATTTAGTTCAAGCTTAAAGTATTTATTGCGTATAGAACTCAGAAAGGACACCTTCTTAAACATTGTTCCAGTGGATTTTTGGGGAGCATGATTGTTGGACATATTGGTGAAGGGAGACCAAGTGATCACAGACACAGCTTCATGCAAAGAGTTTATTTATGAATCAGACTGCAGTTTTGTACAACAGTAGCACAATCATATGACTATGGATTATGCTCATATCTGAGGATAAACGTATGTTGTAAAAGGAAAACAATACATGGATGAGTTCTTTTTAGCTTTACTCTAAAAATAGCTTTTCACTTGGCATAGTTTTGAAAATCAAAGAAACATAAACGTCTTGCCCACTGGTTATACTACCGGAGTACCAAATGCAAATATACTGTATGAAAAAACATGTTTTTTCCTTCCTTTCGCTCGCATTTCATGCAAGGAAGAAAAAAAGATGTCCGTGAGTACAAAAAGCACTTAAATCTCATATGAAAATAGAAAATATTACAAGTGTGCATAATCACTTCATGTTGCACAGAACCTGCAGTACAAAACGTCAGATGACCGTGTTCAAAGTGTACCTGACATGCCAATTAGTCTGTTAGTAGTGTACGTGTTTGTGTGTGTGTGTGTGTGTGTGTGTGTGTGTGTGTGTGTGTGTGTGTGTCCATGTGAGTGTGAGAGTGTCTACGTGTGTGTCTGTGTGTGTGTGATTACCGAAATAGCCATTTTAGTGCAGCCCGGGGCAGTTTAAAAGACGACACTGAGTCTCGGAGAATGAATCGAGAAGTGAGATGTATTTTGAGATCAATCGGGAGGGCGGCGGCGGCGGTGGCGGCGGCGGCTCGTTTTTCCTGTGATTGCTGACGATGGGAGGGAGGGAGGGAGGGGCGGGGGCCATTTTGGAAACACTGAATGTTCTTTTGTCCAGCATACAAATAGCCTAATTTACAATGTTACACTTTACATCCAAAGTTCACAGTTTTGATTCAGTGTTCCAATAGGTAAATAGCATGGGCGACCATCAACGCTGCTACAAGACCTCTCTAGCTATAGAGGCGTGGCAGAATCTAAGTTGATTGTAAGACCTAAGATATGAAACAGTGCTTAGTACAATAGTAGTATTTGGCATTGCCTTGAGTATAATGTAATGCATACATAATAAGGCGATATGATCTTTTCAAATTTACAGTAAATATGTCACTTGAAAATACTATTAGACAAAACTTGAGTTGATAAAATGCTACAGCTGCGGAAAATGCTACATAACAATAAAGTGAACCGGGTGGAAGGAGGGAACATGGACACATTTTAGTTGTTTTTTTTTTACAAATTGATTGTTGATTGGCTGCGCTAAAAGTAACAGCACTGTTTCAGAAAAAAAATCACGTAAATACGATCGCAGTGCTTCGCTCTATCGCAAATACGCACATTTTTTTCCCCCGTAGAAACAGCACAACACATTGAATACCTTACAGGCAAGTAGTGGCAGTGACAACATAGTGTTTTACACAACATGGATGCACTGTGGAAAGGAGGAACGAAAGAGAAAAGCAGAAATACAGACGGCTACATACAAACAAACGCAGACAACAAAGAATGAAAGAAAGACAGAAAGACAGATAAGGCCGAGGGGGGGTAAAACTCGATATTTTCACAATTTTATTTCTAACAATGTTACTATTAACCTTTAACAAAGCCATACATGATTTGACTGGAAGACATACAAAGACTGGAAACAAACATATAAAAACGGAAAAAAAAACAAAACCAAACGGACCAAACATGTTTAACCTCAGATCACAGGAAATACAAACTGAAATTATATTAAATATCACAAACAGCGCCCCAGCGTCAACCCTAATTTTAGCTTATAGGAAAAAAAGCATTTTGAAATAGGAAAACATGGCACAATCGTTTAAAAAGTCCATCGAACTAACACGGAAACGGTGACGCGGACCCGTCTCTCACTGAACAACACGGTGTGATCAAGGCACACTGTCGGGCCGTCCTACAAACAAGCTTCCTAGTTTGTATTTAAAGCACTAGAAAATTAATTTGTACTCTTTTAATGTGGTACTTTACAGACATATGATCACTCTCGGCTTGATATAAGTGTGGAGAAATAAAAATTCATGGATAAATACAAAATATCTCTGAAAATATTTAAAATATATTTCCTTTTTTTTTTATACATTATGCAAACTCAGTAACAATTTGAATGATAACAAAAATAAATATTTCATGAAATGGAGACTCTTTTAATACAGATGTATGGAACACAGATTTCGACCATGAAATAAAATACCCCCCATGACCAGATACCCTGACAGAATTCCCTGTAATGTGACTCAAATGACAGGCTTACATTAAAATCTCCTGACAACAGGTTTCAACTCCACGACGCCACTTAAGCCGTTTGTACAACAATATTGCTCTATCTCTATATCTGCATGATTTTTTTCGTTCTGTTTTCTTTTTTTTTAATGATTTTTGTTTTTTACAGTCCATCCTAGTTGTAGTCCTCAGGCTGCCGATTTAAGACTACAACTCCCACTTCACAAGCCATGCCATTATTGCTTCGGGAAAAAAAATGACCTGGGATTTGGAGCTCTCACGCCGGACTGTTACCACACCTGCAGACCAGCAGAGACAAACGCATACAGAAGGCAACTCTCTCTCTCTCTCTCTCTCTCTCGCTCGCTCGCTTTGAAAAACCAATGTGTCATAGAAATCGGCCTGTATGGATCTACTTTGTTATGCATGTCAGAGTCACTCTTCACTGAAGAGCACCATGGGTAATGGAGTTTATTAGCACATTGCAAAGCGATGAGGCGATCGATGAGCGATGAAGAGAATGAAAAGGCTGACAAATCAAAACAGTTCTTGAGCCAGAGACAGTTATATCCAGTCTGATACAAATCTCAGAACACCTCACCGAGAAGGAAAATAAATAATAATAAAAAAAGTGAATTTTGGTGTAGATTGAATGGAAAATAACAGCTTATGTGACAGTAGCTCTCCTATGTCTACATTGAGTAAAACATAAGCACTTACATTCATACATTTCCCTCCCCCCCCCCCAACCCCCCCTGGCCCGCCCCCCCACACCCTCACCCCCCCCCCCCTCCTGGAAAAATAAAACACTCCGGGGGGGGGGGGGGGGGGGAGTCCAAGTGAATCGTCTTCACTGCTATGTTTTCGTATGCACGGGATTGCATAACGTCTGCCGAAAATGATAAGAAAAAGCAAAGAATAGCGTAGAAAGAGCCAAGCCGCTACAAGGAGACGCGCTAGTACAAACCCTTAGTGGAGGGTCCGAGGTCCGAGGTCCGAGGTCCGGGGTCCGGGGGTTACGGGGGGGTCAAGAGCGAAGAGCAAGAAGGAAAGAGAGGGAGGAGGGAGGAGGGAGAGGGGGGGGTAGGGAGCACCTCCGTTTGGCAGTGAAACAGCACTCGTCGCCGCAGCGCCAAAAGGGGTGAAGGTGTACACAATGCTCTCGTCGGACAAAAGAAGGCCATTTCAGTTTAGTTTTTGTTTTGTTCTTGTGTCTGTTTGTTTGTTTGTTTGTTTGTTTTGTTTTTGTAGTTTTTTTTTTTGTTCTTTTATAAAGTCAGGATGAAGATGAAGGCAATCTAGTAGGCAGCCAGGTCACAGTGTTGGAGCTGAGAAACGTTCAGGTGGTGGCGGCAGACGCGAGCTTTCTACTGTCCTCTGCCTTGTCCTGTGTCCCCGGGCTCTGGTGGAGTAAAGACAACACACACAGGGGACACGTCACAAACACACTCACAGGTAACCACCCACATTCCATGGAGGTATCAACACAATCCAGACTCAGACCTTAATAGCGCTCATTGAGTAGTCATTGAGTAGTTAACCTTTTGTACATCACAAGGGTATCTCACAAAAAAACCAAATCACCTGTCAATAAAGGAGTGCAAGGCAGGGACATTATGATAAAGACGTAATTTTTTATTTTATATATATAGCTTGGATTCCGTCATTCGAAATGCAGTGATTTAACTAACACGTGAAGCAAAGGCGTCATTGTTTCTTAGTGCAATGTCACCATCTTGTGGCTGCCTCCGTGCCTTTCTGTTTATACGCGTTAATGTATGGAGTAGACCTCCTCCGGAAGCATGATTTTAACTTTGACATACAGTGCTTTTCACCAGAGTCTGTTTGTTTAAAATGTTTGACATGTTTAAGGTGACGATGACCACACAGGGATGATGGCACATTTGGGACACCTTGATGAGACAGAAATAATGTTATATATTCAAAGATATTCAAAGACATGCCAGGAGGATATGGTTGAAGATGAGGTATATAGGGAGATGGGACATGTGTCACTCCATAACATTTTCAAGCTATCTTAAACAATATGAACATTTGCTGTTTTTAAATTTTTTTATTTTAATCTTGCCAATGGGGTGTCAACACATTTTACAGAGAAGCTTAAACTGCTTCATTTAAATATTTTACCTATGTTTAGAATAAGTAAAAATGGCAATATCCAAACGGTCTGCTCTCGATGAAGATGATTTACATATTGAATAATTGAATAAAGTTGATTCCAGGTCGTTACATGTGGCACCGTCCATACAGTAACCCTTATTTAGCATTCCCATTTTTAAACTGTGACCTACAGTTATTTAACTTCACTTGAATACTTTTGATTTTCCTCTAATTAATATTCAACAAAATTACAATTCAAAAGCTATTAAAACATGCACGTGTGCACACACACACACACACACACACACACACACACACACACACACACACACACACACACACTTGCTTGTTATAACCTGCTTTACAATTAGATGGATCCTCTGAATTATTCAAGAAACTACTGAAAATGGGCACAGTAGCATCCCTTTACCATGTATCCACCATTACACTCTGTATGGATGCAAAGATATGCTAATTGAAATGCCAAGGTCTTGAAAGGGGAAGTGTATTAGTCAAATCGTGTTGAGGCTGCTGCTATTTCCCCTTTGTTTTCAACTGGTTAGCCATCCTGCGTAGTGAGCTGGTATTAGAAACAGGCAGACACTAGTTACATTTCAGCTTCGCAGATGCTACTTGTATTTGTTGACACAATCAGGGTAAACACCCATGGTGTTAAAATGTGTTTTATTAACAATTGGACAGCTAGAAATAAAGTTTTATGTGCTTCCAAGACTCAATTCGGGACGTCAACGATCTAGCCGCAAAAAAAAACCGATTGAAAGTGGTGAGAATATATTTGTCGTGTCACTCGTGTCATCATACCAAGTATGTTGCCATGGAAACCCCTCACTTGTAGTACAAGGTTGCCGTAGTCGTTTTTTTTCATTCATTTCGCTGACATCACCAATGAAACAACCAGGTTTCTCACAGGGGAGAAAGGTTTTTCTGACTGCCTGCGTCACGCATTTAATCATCTATCTGCTGTTTGTCAGACAGGAGAAAAAGATATAAGTGCATAACCAAATTCCATATGATGCTAGCCAGCCAGCCAGTGTAAGCCAAAATGGACATTAGCCAAATTGTTTGACTTTTATAGGTGCTACCGCAACAATGCAGAGGCGCCAGACTTGTTAACCACATGTGAAATCTGATCAACTAGAGATGCATTTTGATGCAGGTATTGGGAGGGATTGCAATAATAATTTAACACAAATCTGGATAGTAAATCGATAGCTTCAATAACAAAAACTGTCACTATAAGTGACACCATTGGGATCAATGCGTGCGTACACATTCAAAAGTTAACAAATGTGTACATTGTAAGCTCACATGGATAAGGAAAAGTTATCTCTTTCACAAAGCCCTGCACATTAAACCAATCTTTACGGCCCAAGTTGATGTATCAAGGGGAGTTAGTTAGTATTAATTGTAACACTGCCCTTTATCATTTTAGCATAATACAATTAAGTAAAGTTAAGAATACCTGAAAGACATGCCGCCTCCTCATCCAGCTGCGCTGCCTCTCCAGGGGCCTGACAAGAACTGGTGATGTCTTTATCATCCTCTTTGTCTCTCTGGGAGGCAGGCGGTGCTTCCACTGGCTGGGCTTCCTTGCTCTCTCTCTCTGCCTCCCCCTCCCCAGAGTCATTGCTGCGAATGCTGAGCCGTCTCATGCGGTACACAGTATCCACCTCCCTCATTCGTGCTGGCCTCTCAAAGGCTGCCCGGCTTGGAGAAGCAGCCATCTTGTCCTGCAGTGCTTCCACCACGTGGCTTGGGGCCCCCCGGCCCCTCCTCTCCCCTTCCAAGCTTAAAGACAGCCTGCGGTCTGGGTTGGGGAGAACTGAAAGTGGCAGTCTGTCGGGCGGGAACTCTGGTAACCCTGGATGGTCTCGCCCCAGCTGGGTTCGTAGAACAAGTCTATGATCTGGGAGAGCCAATGGCTTCTTCTCTAGGTCCTGCCGGTTTTCAGGTGTGGCAGAGTCTGGCCCCTCACACGCGTCTTTCACCCCAGCTTTCTTTTTGACTGCAGTACTGTCAGTGCTATTTCCTGTCATGGCATCCTTCTCTGCCAACTCCTTTTCCGTGGTCACTGGTTTGCCCGTGGCTCGAGACTCTGCAGGTATATCAACTGCCGTTATGAAGAATGAAGCCACAGGCACTGTATCTTCATTCTCTGGACTGTTCTCTGCAGTCTTATTCTCGCTGCATTTACTTAAATCCTCTGTTGAAACATCACTTGCTTTTCCGGCTCCCCCAACCTTTTCATCAGGCATGTCATGCTGCTCACTCTGCTCACTCTTTTCAAGACACAGGTTAGACTCTAAAGGATTCGCACTAGGCTCCTCGGCTGGACTCAATGCAGAAAACTGTGGTGGACTGCCATTTTGATTGGCTGAGCTGTCTGAGCTGTTCTCCTCATGGAGTGGAGGCAGTGGGCCTTGTCTCATCCGATTCTCAAACTCTCTTTTACAAATCGGGCAGTCCTCTTCTGATTCCACGTTGAGGTGTAGCGAAGGCTGTCCGTCGTTAGACTTGGAGCTACCTGCAGTAAGTGTATTGATATCAGAGTCTCTAGACTGCCGCAAAGTCTGGCATATGTCCTCGTAATCAGGAGGACTTGTAAGCGTGGACGCGTCCTGCATTGGCTGTCTATCTGCCCAGGGAACCTCAGCTGTGGTGTTGGTTGATGGGCTGAAGTCACATATCGGCATCAGAACTGGCTCATCAGACAGGTCCAGTTTGACTGTCCTGCCATCACTGCTGCTCCGCCTGCGTGAAAGATGTGGAATGACCCTGTATTCTCTGAAGCCTGTCTCCCGTGGTGGGACAGGAAGCTCCTCTCTAAGCTGCTTGCTGAAAGTGACTGATTTTGTCGCAGGTCTGGAAAAGGCGCTCTTGAGCTCCCTGTACTCTGGGTCAACAGACCAGCTGACTGCACTGCGCCTAAGGCTGCTGGGCTTGTTGAGCGGTTCTGATGATAGTCGTATCTTGATACGCTCAGGGATCTGCACAGAACCATTTGGGACTTTATTGCTGGCAGTGCCTAGCTCCAAGATGTCTTTATAGGCCTCATTGAGATCCTCTATGCATTTGTCGACGCTGGGCTGTTTGCTACCCTGCTGCGGTTGATCCTGAAGCTCTTTGTTGACTGTCTCTAGATCTTTGACAGCATCCCATGGCCGCTGACTGATTGGTCGAAGCAGGAACTGTCCAAATGCTTCCTGCCCACCACTTGCTGCTGGTTTGGCCTCCTCCATATTTCCTGAGGATAGTGTTGTTAGTGAATGAGTTGGGCTGCTGGTCAGCTGGCTGCAGAAACTACTGGTCAGGGAGAAGGCGCTGTTGCTGGACAATTTCAAACTTTTCACCCCCGCTATGGGGAAGGTGAATGTAGTGTTGACCACACCGCCACCGTCAGGAGGAACATCTGTACCTTGGGGAACAGGATCTTGTTGTGCTTCCTTGTTTTCTGACTCGAGAGGTTTTCGGGCCTCTGGGCTAGTTTGTGTCTCCTGGTCTCGATACTGGTTTGCAGGCCAGGTTCCCGACAGTTTCAGCTCCTTGTAATGATTTATCTTAGGGGGTCTACAAGGTATTCTTTTCACCAATTTGCTGCTTGCTCGGCTGCTTCCTTTGCTGCTTGCGAAGCTACCGGTTAGTGCTTGCAGCTCAGCCTCAGCTGAAGATGTGCTTTGGAGACTTTGGTTTGTTAAGTGTCCAGTCTTGTTTTCGCTAGGACTGTCCACCGGGCCTGGTGATTTCTCATTATTGTTGTTCTGGTCACGTGACGTCCCCACAAGCTGTGGGGTGACGGGAACAGACACCAAACAAAAAATCGTCTCACTAAGCTTCTTCTTTAGATTCTTGGATTTGTCTTTTTCGGGGAGTTCCGGCGGTTCAGCCTTTTGGACTTCGGTCACAGTTTCGGACGTACCCTGTTCTGGAGGCTTGCATGGGGGTGGCGGTGGTTTACCCAGGATAGAAGACGGAAAGAATTGACTACGGCTCAGCTCAGAGGCTACACTATCGCTTCCTTTGTTTAGTCCCCTGTTTGGCCATCGATTACTGCTTTCATTGTCATTGAGAGACCTGGGGTTATCGGAATTCAGAGCTAGCCCCCGTGGTGAGGGAAAGGCACTATCATGTGTAGATTGTCCTAAAACCTTAGCACAGGGAATCTCTTTGTTGATGTTCCGGAGCTTGTCCGTGTCCGTGAGAGAAGTTCCACCGGGCCCTCCTGAGATATGTCTCACTTTTGGGTCGATAATGGGTAAGGAGCGGCTATGAATTGGATGTTCTTCATACATAGACCGCACCGGCTTCCGATAGGACATGCCTCGCTCCCCATAGTGTTCCAGCCACGAGCCTGCCTGTCTAGAAAACCACCGACCAGCATCTGAGGCGGGCATGTGCAGAGACCCTGCCCTCCATCTTAGGTTTGCCATTTCATTGCGGTTGAGTGGCACTGTTCTTTGGGGCGGGGCTCGTCTATAAGAAGGGGGTGGGATGTAACCGGGTGGCTCTATACCAAATATGGCAGAGTGTTGTGCGAAATAGTCCTGTCTCTGCAGCTCCCACCTCTTGGATAATAAACAAACCTGTTTTTTTGTTTGGCACCCTGGTCTATAGCGAGCATCTCTGCGCTGCCCCTAGTTTGCTGGTGAATCTCATATGATGGAGGCTTTAAAGGCCTGCTAAACCTGGGCTTTGGTAAAAGTGCAACATGGCTGCTTGGCCAGGCGTTCCGGCCCCAGCGATCTCTGCTTACAGCACCACTGTAGACGTACCGACTATAAGGCCCAGTGAAAACAGTGCTGCTCATTCTCTGTCGGTCGGGTAAGCTGGGCCTCGACGGGACTAGTTCTCTGCACTCCGCTCCCATGGGTGATAAGACTCTGGGAAGAGACTGGGACTTTGCTTTAGTCCTCGGGTGGAATGAATCAATAGTCCTCATGCGGGTACTGTTCCAGCGCCCACCTGTCCCCCTCAGCATCGGACAGCTGTCTCCCCAGCCCCACGGCCGGTTTCCACTCCTCAGTGCCCAGGCTCTGGCACTTCCTCTCCCCGGTCACTCTCAGCTGACCCGGGGCGGCGTCCAGGTCCCGCAGCCACGAGATGTCCTCCCACAGCTGCTGCGCATGTCTCTCGGCCCTGTGTTCCTCTGCCGCCATGAGCGTCTGCGGCCTCCAGGCGCCAGCCGACGCCCTCAGCTCCCTGCCGTCCGCGTAATCCAGCAGCACGCTGAAGTCCTGGCCCCGCCTCCTCCAGTAGGAGACGTCCCTCTCCTCATGGCTGGTTGGTTCAGAATACGTCAAACTGGGGACGTCGTAGAACCTAGGGGAGACATACATTTTGTCAGTCGAGTGTTTAATTCAAGTCAATTATCCCTTTTTTTTTCCTGCATTAAGCTAACATGAGACTCAAAACCATTCCTTGGTTACAAATATGCCCAATATAGGTAACTGCTCAATTGACTGATAATGTTGATGAAGATGAAGGAACTGACTATATTATATTGATTAAAATAATATTCAAGTTCAATCAAGATGTTTTTTTTGTTTTAATGAAAAAATGGTACATGATAAAACATCAATTCAAATACGTCAATTACGTCAAAGGGTCAATTCAAATACCGACATCAATTAAAAAAAGATATAAGACATTATTCATCTTGCAAATATCAATTGCCTTCTAATCCATAAACACATTTATTATTTTTGATATATTGACTTTCCAATCAGTAATGTCAAGCAAAACATCTGACTCCCAGCTAAATAAAAACTAAACAACTGTAGATAAGAGTCTACATCAGTTTAATAACTGATTTTAACTTAATACAGAATGCACTCAATGCAGAACTCACAGAATACAGAATGATTACTGATAGTTTTGATTCAACAAAATGTCGAATGTCTTATTTGTTGGAAAATGTAAAAATGTGTCATGTTCCTTTATGTCATCATTCAAACTGGCTTTCAGTTTGGAGAGACATACCATTCCATTACAAACTTACAACACAAGACTAATGTGCTGAGGTCAGCGTCACCCTACTCCCTTGAATACGTTCTGCAGCTCCTGCAATATGATCTACATATTTAATTGAGCGTTAAATTCCTGGCATGGAACCAGCTCTTTCTTCAATATCAACTTGTTTATTATGGGAATCAATGCACCCAAACACGCTCTTGCTTTAATACTTAACACTACATTTCACAATCTCATTGTAATTTTGAGAACCAATACCGCTTCAAATATTCCTTATTAGTCCATACTAATCGTAGAATTTACAATTGACAAGAAATCAAACATGGGATCGATTTAGAAAAATACACACACGGCAGATCCCTTGAATCTTAGACTCTGAAGCAGAGTAAAATTTTCTTATTTTTCCCTCTTTTTCATTTTATCAAAAACAGCAGAGAAACAACATGGCTGCCAGATGCCATCAGTCACATCAGTCAGCGATGTCCTGGATCTCCCTGTCACGGACGGTGACATATAGGACCTCACTATTAGTGCATGGCGCCATTCAAATGCTCCACTTGCTATTAAAAATTTACATTTTACTTAACCCATTAAGAAAGTGGAATTAATAAAATACAATTCAAATGCATCCAAAATGATACTGAAATCGATTGTTAACTAAACGATATATTTTTTGGGGCAAACAGAAAAAAAAGCAACCATCCAATTACAAAGATGCATTTTCTCGGTGTGCTGCTGACAAGGGGAGGGTGAGTCAGTCCACTCATTCATTTCATTTCATTTCAAGCAGCAGCAGCAGCAGCAGCAGCAGCAGCAGCAGCAGCAGCAGCACAGCGGATGGCTCCTCCGTCTAGCGCCCAGCGTATGCTAGCAGCTAGCCGGGGCTATACTGTATCTCCCTTCTCTCTCTCTCTCTCTCTCTCTCTCTCTATACGCGGGTGTGGGGGGGAGCCGCCGCTGTGCACACTTGCCCAGCAACATGCTTACATCACAGAGCACGTGCTGGGCGTGATGCGGTGTGCCAGTGTTTACAGTGGAGAGTGATTACGCCGCTGCTCCTGTCTTCAGGCACACACACACACACACACACACACACACACACACACACACTCACACACACTCTCTGTGCGCCCCGCCCGCTAGTGGTGGTGGGGCTCCGCGCCACAGCCCCCCTATACCTGCACCTTAGGGGCGCCCGGGAAAGAGACGCGACCAGTCAGAAGAGAGGCGCGAAAGGCACCTCTCCCCCCCCACCCCTCCCCGCAAACACCCACCCGCCCAAAAAAGAAAAAAATTGTGTCTGTCGGTTTTTTTTTCCTCCAAAATCCCAGCATGAGGAGAAATGCGGTGGTGCTGCTGCTGCTGCTGCAGCCAGTGTTCTGCAGCTCTGTGAGGAGAGGTGGAGGAGGAAGAGAGAGACAGAGAGACACAGAGATAGAAAGAGAGACACAGAGAGAGAGAGAGAGAGAGAGTGGGGGGGGGGGGGGCTGCGCAGTGCAGACTCAGATATGTGTGAAACACCAAAGGGCCTCAGCCAGCGAGGTTGGGAGGGAGGGAGGGAAAGGGGTAGGGCAGGTGTGTGTGTGTGTGTGTGTGTGTGTGTGTGTGTGTGTGTGTGTGTGTGTGTGTGTGTGTGTGCCAGGTCAGTGTGTGTTGTGTGTGTGGTGTGTGCAATTCAGTGTGTGAGTGTAAGACTAGTATGCACTGTGTGAGAGTGTTCGTGTGTATCTATGTGTGCGTGGTCAGGAGAAAGGGCAGGAGTTGCGCGTGTGTGCGTGTGTGAGTCGGGTGGGGCGGATGCGTAGCGAGGGTCATTCAAACAGGACAGAGAGGAGGAGGAGGAGGAGGAGGAGGTGGGGGAGGAGGGGGGAGGGAGGGAGTGAACTCACCCGCTGTCCGTGGCCAGGGAGTCCCCCAGGGGCTGCTGCAGGTCCCCCAGGATGTACATGCTGCCGTCCTTCCTCCGCAGGCAGCAGCGCTCGGCCAGCTCCGCGTCCAGGTGCCCCGTCGGCCCCACGCCGGGGTACGCCTTCACCAGCGCCTGCCTGTTGCCGTACATGCCGCTGACCGGCCCCGGCCCCAGCCCCGCCCCTAGTCCCATCCCCATCCCCATCCCCAACCCCATCCCCATCCCCATTCCCATCCCCATCCCCAGCCCCATCCCCCGGTCCAGCTCGTACCCATTCAGGGTTATGTCCCGGCGGGCTACGGCCGCCAGCGGCCTGCCAGTATCTACCAGCAGCTCCCGCTGGTAGTCGCCGGAGGTCGGCTGCCTGTCGTATGTAGAGGCTGTGGCGGCAGCGCCGGCGGCAGTGGTAGTGGTGGAGGGAGGCGCGGGGGGCGGGGCCGCGGGCGCGGAAGTCTTGGGCAGTTTGTATCCATGAGAGATGAGCAGGTCCTCCACGCTGTACATGGCTGCCGGGGCGTTTTATTCTTCGCCTTTGTTTCTTTCTCTCTCTCTTGCTCTCGCTTGCTCTCTCTCTGACTCTGGTTCTTCCTCCTTTCCCAGGCTTGAGGAGAGGGCAGAAGGGCAAAGAGCGTGTGTGTGTGTGTGTGTGTGTGCGTGTGTGTAGATGTGTGTGTGTTAGCTTATGTGCAGTGATGCTGCTGTGGCGGCTGCTGGTGGTGTTGATGCCGATGGAGGAGATGGAGGCTGGAGCTCAAAGACGTAGCGGAGGCCATCGCTGTTGGAGGGAAAGGTGGAGAGGTTTACACAATGATGGACACATCGTCATGTGTTCTATGGGACATCAGCCCATGATGAACAGATATATATCTAGCTATCAAGGAGAAGGGTGAAGTCATGTACCATGCATGACAACCAAAACAAGATGCTATTTATAATCTGGGGAAATGGGTTTGTTTTCATAAAAGCTGGTGAAACAGAGGTTCACTAAATATACTGAAAGGTTAGACAAAGCACTGCACTGCACGAACTGTGGAAATGAGTTTGCTGAGTGAATTGTGAGTTGCTACGGGAGAGAGAATACTCTACTGTGTAATAAACACATACATACACACAATATATCGTATTAAGCAGATACATTTTAAAATATTAAAATTGTCGTTGTATTTTCGTTCCACTCATCTTTTATCACATTATCTCTATATTTAAAAATAAATAGATTTCACATAGATGCCACACTAAGATATTCGTAATCTGAATCCATTCAATCATATCTGAACCAGACTGTATATTAAAGGGCCCTATTCATTCCACCAGATGTGAGCGTGATTAGCCATTACAAGCCATTTCAAAATTGCCATGTGACTTAAATCAAAGTCATTGTGACGAAAGGACATCACAAGTGGGGTTGTCCATCTAGACGTATGCTGACCAGCCTATCCAGTGGACTGCAACTGGTAAACTACTCTTGTCAGCATACAAGTAGGTGGACATGACCATTTGTGATGTCACTTTGTGACTTTGATTTTAATCACGTGGCGGTATAAAAGGGTTCCTTTAAAAACAATCACATATGAGAAATATGACACCAAAATGTTCAAATGATGTTGTACTCGTGTTTTCCCTGTGTTTAGAGTGCAGTTCCGGTGTATTTAAAAACAAAACAAATTAACTGGCTAACAAGGCTATCCACCATCTCCCTTGAGATTCATGAAGCATTCTGAATCTGATGTTAGCCATCATGTCCAACATGTAAACACATAGTAGCTACACAAATTCAGCATACAAACATCTTTCCGTTTCTAATTGGGATATTCTAGATGCATAGCTAGCTATGGATTTTTTTTTGCAAACTTTTTTGCAAACTTTTTTGTAAGATCATATGTATTGATCCCTGGTGGGAATTACACACATATCTGGTGTGTGTGTGTGTGTGTGTGTGCATGTGTGTGTCTATCTCTCTGTCTGTCTGTCTGTCCATAAATTCAATAAATGTAAAACATCCTAGCTTGTCCAATATGCCGTATTAGCAGGCCACCACAGACAGTGCAGCCTGGGTACTTTGGGAACCATGCTGCGATGAAATGATCATTCTGGAATAAGTCACAAGCCACAAGCCACATGTCACATGTCACATGTCACATGTCACATGGCATTTGGCATTTCATAGTTGTAGCCAGGTAGTCAACTTAGATATTGGTTCCCAAACCACAGACATTCAGAACTCATTTTTTATGCATCATATCAAAAAAAACTCTAACAAGGTAAAGAGAGATCCATTGTTTATAATTGAACAGTGAAGACCCTAACCCTAACCCTAAAATAAAATAAATGAAAAGATAATAATTGTACGTGTGTATGAGCGCGTGGGTGTATGTGCCTGTGTGTGTGTGTGTGTGTGTGTGTGTGTGTCTGTGTGTGTGTGTGTGTGTGTGTGTGTATGTGTCTGCATGCCATGTGCATAGCAAAAACTCACTACAAACTTCACTGTACAAAACTTTTGCAGCAGATAGTGAAGGCTTGCAGGGTGTGTGTATGACGCATTCCACTTAGGAGAGCAGGGGGGGGGGAACACATTATGATGTTACTATTCACCATGAGTCATCGTACTATGCTGTCAAAATATCAAACGCCATGACCATCACCCCGCTCGCTGTCATATTCACACGGGCCTTTCAGGTGGGCAGCCTTTTGTGCTAACGCATCACACTCTCCTTTCTCACCGTTTATTTGAGCATTTTTTAAAGACGTAAGTGGGCTGATATACAAACACCACAAGGTGGAACATCTTCAGTGAATAGTTCTAGACCTGTGCTGTCAAATCACCTAATAGTTCTGTATAACATTTTTGAACTGGAAAAATATGTTGACTATTGTCCATTTTGCTGCATGAGGAATAAACATGAAGTGAGAGAGTCTCATGTGCACAAACAACGACAGCTTGATTCAAAATCCAAAACAGAATTCAACCCCAGTCTCTGATCGAGCCGAATCAACTCACTGAATCTAGCCGTGAATTCCCCCGTCGGCAAGACTACCTCTGCTCCGCACCACGAGGCGAAGCGCTGCTTTGAAACAAAGGACTTGCACACACGACCTTAAATTGACCTCGGCGTACATCACTGGCTGTAACTTTGCACACTTTGCCCACCAAGTCTACTCCCCAAGTCTCCCCCCACCCTCCTACCTCCCCCCTCCCCCACTCCCCCACCCCCCCCCGCGTGCCTCTGGTGGTATAGCCTCCTCCTATACGCTCGCGTGTACATGTAGCCCATAGGCCAACACCAGGATGTAGCCACTCCAGATGGATTCCCCCCCTTTTCCCCTCCTCTGGCAGAAAATCTTTTAATCCGCAGAGGCAGGCCCTAGGGGGTGTGTATGTGCCGTGTATGTGGCGCGCGCGTGTGTGTGTGGGTGTGTGTGTGTGTGTGTGTGTGTGGTGTGCTGTGTCCATACCTCGCCAAGGACAACGCATGACGATCTCCACAAGATCAAATGTCAAATAAACGTCAGATTATTATAAATTGAGTTGAGACACACACACACACACACACACAGACACAGACATACACACTTCCAACTCTTACCCCCCCCCCCTTCTGCCCCACCCGTATCCTAACCAACAACAACTTTGTAAACTCTTGCGGCTATAGACCTATAGAATCCTTCCACTCACTGCAACAAACGCAAGGAAACACAGAAACTCCAAAGGGGATTCTTTTTTGTCAGAGTTGATGGATTGACGGCCCTGCTTGTGGGTAACAACAGCCCCATCTCCAAGATGGACCCCGGGACCAACCAGAGGAGCGTCACTTTTGACAAGGTCATGACTTGAAAAGCCCCAGAAAGAAAGCACACATCTGCCTTTTTTTGCATAGCAACAGGGAAACTGTCATAATTGATCACAATGGAATATTTTCCTCTACCTGCCTTTCATTGATTCATCGCACTATAGCCTACCGTACCATTGTTTGGAGTGTGTGTGCGCATGTAAATCTATACACACGTCAATAGCCATGTGTGGGTTTTTTTTTTTTTAAAGAGAGTGAGAGTAAGCAATTCTTAACAATACAAATCCAACCAATTCTGCTTTTTCAGTCAATATCTCTGTCTCTATGTCGAGCTCGCTTTGTGCAGTTGCTAAACAACATTTTCCTAAACTACTACTTTAAAATAAACCCTGGACATATTCAACTACACAACTTGAGCACGCCGGAGGGAGGAACCAACACACACACACACACACACACACACACACAGACACACACACACACACACCCCTCAATGCACGGGCCTATAGGAGGCGACTGCAAGCACAGGTAGTGGCCACTGGCAGAGCAGCGCCACCCTAATTGCTGAGGGAGTGTACCTCCGTTCTTACCTAGTGACAGAGAGTGGAGAGAAAGAGAGGGCGGCCGCGATCACTGTGCGTGCGCATGCGTGTGCGTGTGTGTGTGCGCGCGTTTGTGTGTGTCCATGTGTGTGTCCATGTGTGTGTGTGTGTGTGCGATCATAAAAAGGAAAAACGCTTATCTAAACTAATTTGAAAAAACGCGAGTTCAGCAATCTATAATGAAGTGCTACTTTTAAGCTGTCATCATGCCTGGTGATGGTTTTACCCCTGGATGCTAACGCTGTGCGTGTGTGTGTGTGTGTGTGTGTGTGTGTGTGTGTGTGTGCGTGTGTGTGTGTGTGTGAATGAATGAATCATGGTCATGTAAAAGATCTAGTATATCATGGCACGTCGCTATCAATAATATATAGCATGGCTGTCGGGATACAGCTGCCCCGATGCATGGATACAGTATGTGGCATGTGACCTACTATAGTCCCGCTTGATACTGCGGTGTTATATGGCACAGCCTACATAAAATTGACTGGCTTCGGGGGGGGGGGGGGGGGGGGAAACATATTTTTCACTTCAGCATCATCGATCCACGCGGGTTTCGTCCCCGTTGGCCTCAAGTGGCGTCCTATAGCCTAGACGCGCCTATGGAGAATATATGTATTCCCAGACGACATGCATGCACCATGCAAGTTGAAAGGTGGTGAACGGTGGCGTTTTGGGTACCAACGCAGTTCGGTACCCAAAGCCCCCCCCCCCCCTCCCCCCCGCCTTTACTTGGCTTTCACCTGTACACACACATCCCCCCCCCCCCCCACCCCAAATACACGCATGCTTGGAATAATAAAATAAAATGGGGCTACACGAACACAATCACATCGGTTGGAGGAGGAGAAACGGTGTGGTTTTGAGGAGTGTGTGTGTGTGTGCGCAAGTTGACGCGCGGCTAATATAACGAGAAGAACGCTTTCCTGCAGATGCGCCGCCGCTGCCGTGTGTTTACCAAGACCCCCACACCCCCCCCCATCCACCCCACACCCCCACCCCTCCAACCCTCCCTGCTGCACTACACCGTGGATGCAAAAGGGGAAAAAAAATAGACCACCACTCCTTCACATCTCACACCACAAACCCAGTGGCGGATTTAAAGGTATGGCGTTCAGACAACGTGGTGAGGTGATCGCATGATCGCACGAATGCGATCCATAAACGCATCGCATTGGGCATGGGCGTATGAATAGTGACAGATCTGAGCGAGAGATATTCTGAAGGAGAGAGAGAGAGAGAGCGAGAGAGAGAGAGAGAGACACTCGTACCTGGGAAGATCATTGCAGTTCCCCCCCCCCTTGCAGCCAGCCGGTGTAGTGCAGCTCTGGGGTGGTTGCTTGCTTGCTGCTGCTGCCGTGTTGCGAGCACTGCGTGTGAACAGGAACCAGAGAGAGAGAGCCCCGGCCGCCGATTGGTGGGGAGAGACGCGCGGGTTGCTGCCTGGCTGGCGGGAGGAGGAGGACGAGGAGTGGGGGGGAGGGGGGGGGGGAGCGGTGGTGGTGGTGGTGGTGGTCTCTCTCTCTCTCTCCTCACTGGAGGGTGGGGTGGGCGCGGCGTCATACGCTGGCGAACAGCAGCAGCAAGCTCGCCGTACGGGGAGAGAGAGAGAGAGAGAGAGAGAGAGGAGAGAGAGAGAGGAGAGAGAGAGAGAGAGAGAGAGAGAGAGGGGGAAAGGGAGGGAGAGAGAGAGACTGAAAGGATGGTCAAAATGGTTTCTTCCAGAGTGTTTAGAACAAGTTTGCAGGATTTTTTTGATAGCAACACACATGCAAACGTTGCGTTTTTTCCCTTCGATCGTGGCCTTTTATAAGATATGCACATCACATACACGTGTGTGCATGCGTGCGTGTGCGTGTGTACGCGCGCGTGTGTGTGTGTGTGTACGCGCGCGTGTGTGTGTGTGTGGGGGGGGGGGGGGGGGCGTGAGGTGAGAGACTGGTCTATAGGCCTGCCTATCTCCCGCTATATGCACAAGCGCTGACACTCTCTCTTTAGATCCGCTTCATTTTCTCTCTCGCTCGGCCCGACACACACACACACACACACACACACACACGCGCGCGCGCGTCCGGTGCGTGGTGCCTATAGAGGTCATCGGCTGTGACCAGTGAGCGATCATTGAGGTGAGATCGCTACAGCTGCTGCGCTCACACACTTGGACGGCGCATGACGCACAGAACGCGCCCACCACCGTGAAACCATACCAAGTCTATAGGCTGCATGGCGCGTGCCTCGCCCTTTAGTGGTGGTGGTGGTGTGGTGGTGGTGGTGGTGATGACTCGTCACAGTTTGGGACCCCCCCCCCCCCCACCCACCCACCCACCCTGCTCCCTCCACTCTCCTCTCAAGCCCTCCGTCCATTGCCAAGACAACTTGGCTAATTAAATGTGCTGGGCTCAGGCGTTCCCGTGCCAACAACAGGAGGAGACGTGCAGGATTGTGAAGGGAACCCGCGCGCCACCGCCGCCACCACCACCACCACCACCACCGAAGCAGCGGCAGCAACAGCAACAGCAGCAGCAGCGGCAGCGACAGCAACAGCAGCAGCAGCGGCAGCAGCGGCAGCGGCAGCGGTGATCAAAATGAGAGGAGAGGCGCGCGCGCGACAAGAGGAGGAAGAAGAAGAAGCGCTGCAGCAGCAACTTGTTTGAGGGGAGGAGCACGCGGCCTCTATACGTTCCCGCCCGCGCGCCTATAACACGCCCCTCCTCGCGCTCCACACACACAGTAGCCCAGCCCATGCGCTTTACTGGGGACCGCGTGGAGTCAGTCCGCCCGCTCGACGACTGTGCAGGTAAAAGTAGTAAGGAGGATGTACATTATTTGGTCAATGGACAACAGAAAACAGAAGGAAATATGAGATTAATGAGATGAATTCTGATACATTCCTACATGTCTCATAAAGATTGTTCCAAAAAGATAAAGCTTCTTCTGTCTATCACTGAAAAAAACACCCAAAGGTCCATATGGATGTCTCCAGAAACGTCCACCAACTCCATTTTGGCGTTTCCTGCAGACATTCCACACTGTATCATATGGCCTACATCGACTAGACGCACACATTACATGCGTTTGCAAATGAAACAAATTAAAAAGCTATATATTGAGGAGGGCATGACCCTTTAAAAACTCAACTTCAATATTTTTTGCACGGTACATTTTCTCGGTGTATCCAACAGTGCTTCACAGTCTGCCTGTACTGTAGCGAGCGACCCATGATCCTCTGGGCTCCGCTGGAACATTAAAGCGCGAGGACAGCATTGTCTGTGGTGACGCACACTCCAACATCTGCATTGTCTTAGATTGTCTTTCCCGGGCTGTGCCCTTACACACTGCAGCTCAGGCGTCGTGCTGTGTTACACACTACACACACACAGCTGCGGTTACCATCACGTCTGCCTATACCAGGTACGCCATCATGGGAACGTGGGACACACCGGACTACAATTCCCACCGAACTAGTGACCAGACAGGACCACACAGCAAGAGTAATCTCTATGGTAACAAAACCACGAACATTCAGCGTTCTGCTTCACCCACTGAACCGTAGAGAAGCGTGATGATTGGTGGAGTTTTACAAATTTGCCGTCTTGGCTGTATAATGTACATTGTATTTATATGGATGTTATTTTCCTCTGGACTTTTTCCTTTTTGTTTTAGTTTATAATAATATTTATGTTTATTATGTTTTGACAATCTACTGCATGCCTTTCTTCCCACATGCTTCCCCATCTATAAAACTGCACCATGACAATAATGCAGACATGAGTTCATACATACATCTTCTCTATAAGTGAGAAACCTGTGCAGAGAGGACGAGGCAAAAACATATATTTAGTACTTTTCCACTTCCTGTAAGCAGTGCTAGCTAGCATACCCTATAGTGCCAATCAACACGGTGCCACAGGACGTGTTTCACACATGCGCTATATATAGGGCTAACAACTTAGTGTCTGCTGAGATCCGAGGTGACGAACACAGCCCTGGCCTCCGCAGTTCATCATCATAACACATTTTATTTTACAGTAAGTGCTTTTTAAGACACACACCAAGACACTTGGTGTGTGTCTAATACATTTTAAAACAAAGTGTATAAGTTAAAAACACGTATATGTACAGTATATATACATATACAGTACATACGTACGCGCACACACACACACACACACAC
>PIJE02000375.1:77436-152436 GCA_002895965.2 Coryphaenoides rupestris
TAAGTAATGGAGGGCGACGGCATAGTGTGCATTTTCTATCTAATGGTGAAAGAAGATTTTAGACAGGGGAATATATTTTCCATGGGGCTTCATTGGCCCCCGAAACCCCATAAATGCATTTAATAATAGTCATTATCAAAACAATAGGAGACCATTGTGGCGTCTCTGAGACTGCAGCATCACTATGATTAAACTGGACCATTTCATTATCCAAGTCTTTCATTACCAACAAGAAATTAGCAATCCATTAAAGTTAGTATTTATTATACATTAGTTATGGTTATAAAAAATACATACAACTATCTGAACATTTGTTATAGTATTTGAATAACAAAGGATCTGCATGCAGCTTGTTCCGCCTCTCAGTAAAATAATTGACTGAAAGAAAGGAAAAAAACACACAGGGCTCAGGCATGTGTTTTTGAATATAGAGAATATAGTGTACTTTATTCTTTCTAATAGGTTTCTGATATTCAATATTAAAAACATCAAGTAAAAAGGCTCGTATGTATGTACAAAGCAGCAGAAGCTAACGGTTTGGGCTTGGACGTGAACGTGAACGGAGTGGCACCTATGCGCTGTTGTGCTTTTAATTTCCTACGCGGCTGAGAACCAACAGAACCAATAAAAAGTTGACCGTAAAAAGTGAAGTAGCTACTCCTTTGTGTGCTACGCAGGTTTGTACACAGAACAGAAAAAACGTCACAGAAATAACCAACTTGAGAAAAATAACTACACGCGTGTGTGTGTGTGTGTGTGTGTGTGTTGAAGGTCATAGAACGGAGCACATAGCTCTGTGGAGTGCGAGAGCCGCTATAGGAACGCCAGCGAATGCTTCGGTAACAGTATGACAAATGTACTAATGCTGCATTTTCCTCAAGGAAATATGCCGGACGACCAAATGGTAATCTCTCCGGCGAATGCGACATAACAGTATATGTCAATGAAAACCAATAACGTGTGTCAATGTTTCACTAAAGCCACTGAGATTAGAAAGACAGATTTCCACTAACCGAAGTTTGACACGTGAACCGTCACAGCGAGACTATTGGTTGCACTTGAATGATGGGAGAAATCCACTTGGAACAACCTCATTGATTGTGATGACTCTAAGATTATTATCTTAGCGTATTTCCATAATATCATAGCAGGTGTTTACTGTATACAACCCATTGCCTATACTATCGCTAAGGAGACGTACACAACTCGGGAACACTTTAGTCCAACGACAGACTCCTTAAAGACCCCGTGTGTGCCCTTCAAACATTATAGGCTACTTTTAGTTTATAGTCTATACATTCTCCGTCTACGAACCCATTCCTGTTGAACACACAGTCTCGGCGCCAGTTGGTTTATCGTGGACGCCAACCTAAAGTGTTGTTGTTACAAATTTGATATAGGCAAGGGTGATGATCGGCGCCAATATTGCAAAAAAAGAAAGAAAGAAAAACAATTGAGTAACATGTAGCACACGCACACGCACAACCACACACAAGATCTATATCAGAAAATTCCAAAATTCTCTTAAGATCTCGACAAATCTATCTTCCTTCACCTGCTTACGTACAGTAGGCAGTATACTAAACTAAGGAATACTAAGGAAACGGAGCCTCTTCAAAACAGGAATAGGCGCTTCTAACAAAAGATGCAGAGTTCTGTTTAAGTTAAAGCATCTAGTGGACACTTTTTAAGGAACTATTCATCTCTTGACAATAGCCGCTTTCAGATACTCACTTGCTTAACTGAAAAGTGCGCGTTTTCGCGCTCAGTGACTCCCATTTTAAACGGATTACAGTGTTAAAAATGTATTTTCTTCGTCTGTAGTATACTGCCTACTTATGAAATGACATGGAGAACCAAACTAACTCAAAGAAACTATTTCCCCCTAAAGACCAACGTTGGTAATACAGAAGCTATCGTGTGATTTACCGCGGATCCAGAGCATCGCAAACATTCTCTATAGCTTAGGCCTCTGATTCTGTTTGGTCGGTGGTGACACTTCCATTAAGCTCCCCCAGTCCTGATTGTTCCTGGATTCCAGTGAACCCACCCACCACAAAGGTAGGCCCCGCCCCTTCTTTCCCATTGGCTGAGCTGCTGTCCGACTGCTTGGCGGCCTGGTTGGCCAAGGTGGGCTCTTCGTCCAGCCTGCTGGATATCGACCAGTACAGGTGAGCCTCGCGCCGGGCCGCGGCCAATGACAGCTCTCGCGCCGAGCAGGAGGGCGTGTCCACCTGGAAAATGAGAAGGTGGTCCAATTACATTTACATTTACATTTACATTTAGGGCATTTGGCAGACGCTTTTATCCAAAGCGACTTACAAAGAGTACATTTGTTGAAGGAGAGGCAGCAATATATCACTGTGGTACCTGAACTACCTTATGAATTACCTGAACAATTTGGTTGCAGAGTATTTTAAAACCCTTAAGATATTGTTTATTGTATACATGTAGTAACTCATATTTAGTTCCTTCTTCATTTTACTTTTTGAATAAAAACAGTTGTGTTTGTGTGGATTCAAATGAAAAGTGTGGCACGTGCAGCAGTAAAAGTCAGAATTTCAGTTTTAGTAATATCAATATCAATTACTAAAAGCCCAATTAGTCGGTTAGAATTCATTTTAAATATGGGCGCTTAAAACTGTAAAAAATAAATGTTTACCTCAAACGTGTGGTGAAAGGAACCATAGTCGATGTCGAAGAAGCCCTTGGCTAGCGACATCATCGGACTGAACCGGTGACCCCACAGGACCTCCTCCGCTAGGTACGAACTCCTCGCCTGGCACGTCATACCTGCACGCACACACACACACACACACACACACACACAGAAGCGTGTGCACATGTATGCACAAACACACACACATACGTGCACACAATTAAACCACTTGGGCAGGTATAACATATCTACTTTGTTATTGCAGCTACCGATTGGCTAAAAATAGTGACAGGTGATGTCACAGAACAGGCGAGATCACCTGACAACACTGCAGGAAACCATATTTTTTTTAACCAAGCATGGAATTTGGTGCTATTTGATAAAGAACCTTACGAAATGTAATATTTTCAAAATGGCAAAATAGTTGGAAACAAGTTGTTAAATTATGTTAGTTAAGTGATGTTGTTTTTGGTTGTCATTGCTTGAATCTAGATATACTGTACAATTGGAAGGAACTGGCCAGATCATTTATATTCAGGGCATTTGGCAGACGCTTTTATCCAACGAGACTTACAAAGAGTACATTTGTTGAAGGAGACAGCAAAATATCACTGTGGTACATAAAGATTCATATTTGTGAGTCTAATAGAACGAGTTTCATAATTGCTAGGTTGCCTGCATAATAGCTGGGATAAGAGCAGACGTGTCATTCTGAGTGCATACCAACATCTAAGAACATACAATATGCTAAACAACGCTAAGTACTATTAATAATGCCAAGATCATTCATGGTGAAGTTTAGAAAATAAATACGTATTCTTAAAGGACAATGCCACTTGCTTCACTAAAACATCCATTACCATTCATTTGTCAAAATCACCTCCTGGTTGTGATTCTGCTGAGGAGCATTTAGCATGAGCGAGCCTGCGTGCCACGGATGTGAACAATATTGGCAATATAGCACTTTGGTCTTTTGGAATCAATGTATGTCAGTCAGTACAGAGTTTGTGGACAAAATAACAGCCACGTACGTAAGTGCGCTCCACAAAATGTCTTCTCACAAACACCAAAGTGCTCTAATGCTATTCTTTATATTTTTGGCAGGCACATTCATATGAAATGCTCTTAGGCAGAATCAGCACAACAAAGTGGTTTTGACAAATAATATTGTTAAGGGATGTTTTTAGTGACGCCAGGAGAGCTGATTACACAGAACAGACTTAACCTTAAAAGCAACATTTTACCCATTTTGTATATTTGTCCACAAAATGCAATAAGTGAATTTCCAAAATGATGTGACCCTTCGCTTTGACGGCCCACTTTGACATCGCTTATTATGATGCATATGTAAAACATAGTCTGTGTCTGCATTTGTTATGTATGTATGTTGTTATGTATATCCATCGTAGTTTTAATCAGATTCTCTTTTTTTTTTTAACAGAAGGTACTTTCGCAAACCATTGCCAGTAAGCCACGTTCCCATTGGCCGCACCCACGTTGAAACGGCCCCAATTACCACAAACCAACGCACCAAAACAAAGAGAGCTAAATAGCGCTGTCCTTACCTGTGGCCTCCACCATGCCCTCCAGGATGACGACGATCTCAAAGTCCTCCTTCTCCAGCTGGGCCTGGGACATGTCCCAGAAGGCAGAGGGGGCGTCAATCTCGTGGGAGATGACCAACGGCGAGACCAGGAAGAGACGGTCGTCTCCCGTCTCAAAACCGACACTGATGTCCGTCTGGTCCAGCGGGATGAACTCACCTGAGGAGGAGTGGATGCGAAAAACAAAAAAAGCTTATAGACGCAGGACAATAGGAGAGTAACAAGGTAACAATGGAAGAGAGTCCAGGAAGTTATGAGTATTGTGGAGGAACTAGACTCGCCAAGACTAGAAGCCTCCACAAGAGTAGGAGGATTTCAGCATCATAGACAGCAACTAATCTAACTACAAGGTCAAGTCATTGGTAATAATATATTGATAGTACAATTCACTGCAGCTGCTGTTTAACTGATGAAGGCCAAGATCCAGCATGGATGCAAAGATCTACGTTGTCGCCACTCAAGCCCTTTACACGCCCTGCCACCCGCATTGCTGGTCGTGGAGCTACGCATGCGCAAAGAGGCAGAGTCCATCCAGTGCTTGTGCAAAGAGGTTCGCTTCATGTACTTGTGGATCGGTTGAGCAGGCAACAGGCTTGGTGTTTTGTTTTGGAGAGCACAAACAGAAGAATAAACTCAAAACACTGTGTTTTCAGTTACTGCTGAAACTGCTTTTTCCCCTTAAATTTGAATGATTTTGCAGCATAGTTTTCCAAAGGCTTTTTTGCTTTAACAACCTATTTTGGGCGTCAGTAGCTCAGGAGGTAAGAGCGGTTGGCCGGCAACCGGAAGTTTGCTGGTTTGATTCCCGGGCTCAAGGTGTCAAGGTGTCGGCACTTAGCTAGTGCTGAGCAAGACACCACCTAACCCTAGCTGCTCCTGATGTGTTGGTTGTTACCTTGCGTGGTTGACACCGCCGTCGGTGTATGAATGGGTGAATGTGAGGCAATACTGTAAAGCGCTTTGGATAAAAGCGCTTTATAAAATGCAATTCATTTAAATTTTCAAGGGATCAGACTTGGTCATAATCACTTGGCCCATAATCATATGGCCTGTAAAGCCCTTTGAGACTGTAACTGTGACTAAGGGCTACACAAATACAATTGACTTGACTTGGTCTGGCGATTCTGTTTCCAGATAATTAATTCACATCTGGGGTCGGAAGCGTTATACTGCCCCCTTGTGTACATGGAAGAATAAGGGAAGGATAAACTAAAGCTTTTTTGTCACAGTCAATGTACTTTTATGAACCGTACTGCTGAAAGTGGGGGGGGGCGGGTGTCGGGGCCACCCGACCTGGCCAACGCAGTTTGCAGTACAGTCCAACAAAACAAGACTGGTGTATTCTGCGGGTGATTGTGTGTGCACGTGTCGCCGTGCTGGAGAACAACAGCAACAACAACCAAACTAGCGACGCCCTATAGACCCTATAGACATGTATACAATGTGCACATGTGTGTGTGTGTGTGTGTGTGTGTGTGTGTGTGTGGCGTGCGTCTCACCCTCTTGGGTCTGCTTGGACTTGATGAGCTTGGCGCGCATGTTGGCCCCCACGATGTGGGATTTGCGCAGGTCGCCCACGCGGAACATCAGGCACAGCTTGTCGTCGCGCAGCGAAATGATGGCGTGCTTGGAGAACACCAGCGTCTCTGCACGCTTGTTGGGCTGCGAGATCTTCACAAACATGCAGCCTACCTGCAGTGTACATAAATATCGCTTTTTTGCGCTCACTATTTGTATAGTGCCGTTAAAACAAAGTCTACAAAGGTCTTAACATTCACAACAAAAACATCTAACAGATTGATATGACATTTACATTTACATTTACATTTACATTTAGGGCATTTGGCAGCCGCTTTTATCCAAAGCGACTTAAAAAGATGTGTTGAAGGAGACAGCAATATATCACTGTGGTACATAAAGATAAGAATAGAGCAGGTTTCAAGCATTCATAGTTACGAGGTTAATAGAACGAGTTTCATAATTGCTAGGTTGCGTGCATAATGTGCCATTCTGAGTGCATTACCAACATCTAAGAACATACAATATGCTAATGATGTGCTTATGAGCAACATTAAATGGTACATTTTCTCATTCAGTTAGGTTGTGTTGGACTATGGCGGGTCTTTTGGCCCGGGGTATCCATAACGAACCCGCAGAATCACAACGTGTTCACCTTCACAATGCTGTTGACTCATGACCCGCCGTAAACAACCTGGATCGATGGATAGGCCATTCAAAAATGAATGACTAGTGTAACTTCACACGCTGTCACCAGCTGTCTCCTGAGCCGACCTTGAATTGAATATAAATTAATACTTATATCTCTTATATTAACTTTATTTTCAGGAGGAATTTCCAGAGTGTGGTGTGGTTGGTGGCTGGTTTAAGCAGCCTCACCTGGCCTAGAGTCAGGCTGATTAGTCTGGGGCTGGGAGAGGCTGCAGGCCAACACCCACAGGTTAAACCAGCCGTCACCACACACACTCAGGGAGAGAGCGCTACCATGCTAGTTACATACCATCTGCCAAATATATTCTTACTATAACTCTGCAACAAACCGGATTATTCACCATCCTTCCAGCCCCAGAAAAGCCCACTTCAGGTGGTGTGTGGCAGATGCCACTGCCACAGTCCAATACTGTCAGTATATAGACATTGTGCCGGCTTAATTATTTAGTGTCTTTAATGCATGTGCTTCTGCTGGATGGCAGCAACCCACACATTGTACCCTCATTTGCAAGCCGGGCATCTTTCCATGTTAGGAATAGAGACCGAACCGTGGCTCAGGCTGCCATGGCCTGCCCCGGTCTCCATGTTTCACAAATTCTCTCTTCTGCTTCGAAGAAGAAGAAGAAGACGCATTTATTGCGTCCACCTCTTGGACCACAGTCCCCCGGAGACCCTGGGTCCTCCCAGGTTTGTTTTACACTTAATTGGTTGCAAGATACGCGACAGCAGACACTTCGTCACCAATCTCTGAGCTGCCTTTACTACTAGCATGGGAAAACAACTGACTAAAACACAACTCTTATCCCAAATGAATGATGTGCTCATTTGACTAATAATAATGTAAATATATGCAAAATATATGTAAATGTAATGTAAATGTATACCCTTCCTCTCCTTCTGATTGGCTAATCACCACCAGGGCGTATATACCCTTCCTCTCCTTCTGATTGGCTGCTGCAGTGCTTACCATGAAGGCGTTGACCATGGATCCCAGGATGGCCTGCAGCAGGCAGCAGCACGGTGCCCACGGGACACTGGTCAGTGATGACGCGGTGGCCGTAGCCGATGGTGGTCTCTGTCTCGATGGAGAACAGGAAGGCCGAGATGAAGCCGTTGACGTTGTTGACGCACGGCGTCCACGTCTCGTCCTCCAGGTGGTCCAGGTCGCCCCTGGGGAGGAGGGAGAGAGAGAGAGAGAGAGAGAGATTGTAAAAATAGGTCATTTGTAAATAAGGGCCTATAATTAGAAGTGAGTCACGGATATGGGTCTTTGCCAAAATCCATAATCAATAGTGTAGGTTATCAAGTTACCGATACTTGCCATCTGAAAACATACATAATTGAAGCCTATTCTTGTATCAGACCAACAGGGTAAAATTGAAATGAGAGATATGCTCCCACACCACACGGGTATAAATTAAAGGGCCTATAAGTAAGATTTAAGAGATATTATTTGAATATCATTTGATCGAAATTACATACATATACAGCCATAGTCGCCAGCTATTAGTGAGTGAAATGAGCTGGAATTTTTTTTTACCAATCAGGCCATCTCTTCCATGATTGGTCGGAGGAATCCATCTTGCCTGTCAATCACAACGAATGCTTGTTGCAATGTTGCATGAAGCCTTCTCAATGTCGGTGAAACATAAGCAGGGAGGGAGTGGAGAGAGTGGGCACATTGTTTTGGTTGTTTAGCTTCAAAATAGCTTCCTCTCTTCTGTTCTTTTCTGCTCTCTCTCTCTCTCTCTCTCTCTCTCTCTCTCTCTCTCTCTCTCTCTCAAATCTCTCAATTCTCAACTCTCAAATCTTACTTACAGTTGAACTGCCAAGATGTCTATTTTGCTGAAATAATATATTTACAATTAATAATGAATTCTTAATGAGTTACTTGGTGTAACAGTTTTGAAGCCGTCAATTCTCATGAACATTTCCACTGTCATGAATGTGGTCATCACAAGTGCTGTGTTCATAAGCTGATGTATTTGTTCCATCTGCTTATAACTGATATGTCATTTAGGCGACAATTCCTAAAAAAACAAAAGGGGTGTGTGGTAGTTATGGGGTTAACCTGCAGCCTGTGTCCTTGAGCCTACACTTGTGCGTGTCCTCAAGTCACCAAGACATTGTTCCCAAAAAACTCGTGAGGAAAATAGGTCTACACAAAGGGTGTGTTTGGCACAGCATCAGGGCTAGCGATAGGTGGCGGTCTGTGTGTCTCGGTTTTTCCTTGAAGACATGTCAAAGTATTTGTGGGAGCCAATCGAGAAAGACCAAAATATCCGGGGTAAAGGTAACGGCTGTGTAGGCTGAAACTCTGGCACTGCTCACTTATTTTGATTTTGACAAGGATGAGTTGTGGAGCTGAAGATTCATGGCACTCCCACTTCAAGTTGTAGCCAATGATTATGAAAACATTTCACACACATTAGTACGAGTCATGTTGTGTTATGAGTAATATTTCTGACAGAGCAAGCGAAGCAGTCAAAATAGAATCACACGGATACAGGCTTGTGACACACAGATGGAGAATGGCGTTGTGGGAGTGTGTGTGTTTGGTGGCTTAATTGGCCTCACCTGGCCCAGTTAGTCTGGAGGGGTGGGGCTACAAGCCAGCGATCCATTGACTAATCAGCGCACCACAGGTTAGGTCAGCCACCAGCACACACACCCGAGGAGCGCTAGCATGCCAGCTAAGTACCATTTGCTCTGTCTGCCATTTTACAAACACTTGTAAGAAACCAGACTTTCAACACCACTACCGCCTGTGTCCTTGAGGAGGGCCGAACTAAGCCACATATGCGGCATTATGGCAAGAGGCATTGCTACAGACATTATCGGTTAAAAGTATGTATTGACAACGTTGTCTAGACGACTGGTTCCGCCTTCACTAAAAACAGGCAAACATCGCTCTGCCCAAGTCCCAACTCTTCACGGTTCTGGCACCGCAGTGGTGGGATGAGTCCCGGCTGACGTCAGGACGGCAGAGTCACTCAGCAGCTTCCTCAAGACCCACCCTAGCACTAACTTGTTTGTACGTCTTGGCATTATTAATACTACTTAGCATTGCTTAGAATATTGTATGTTCTTAGATATTTTTAATGTGCTCAGAATGGCACGTCTGCTCTTATCCCAGCTATTTTGCAGGCAACCTAGCGATTATGAAACTCGTTCTATGAACTATGAATGCTTGAAACCAGCTCTATTCTTATATTTATGTACCACAGTGATATATTGCTGTTCTCTCCTTCAACAAATGTACTCTTTGTAAGTCGCTTTGGATAAAAGTGTCTACCAAATGTCCTAAATGTAAATAATGAAAGACAGCAAGAACTTTACGTGGAATATTGAATAATAAGTATAAGTATAATTTTCTATTTATGAGAAAACTCTAAATAGAACTCATGTTGTAAACAACTGTCAATATTTCATAACCTGCTGTAGTGTACAGTATGTCCGGGGTGCCTCATGGGAACCCCTGGCCTATTTTGCATGGTGTGTGTAAGCCACTATGTATTGGTGTTATACTGTACACTGCATGGGGTCATGTGTGTGAATGGAACACAGATCGGAATGGCAGAAATTCTATGGCGGCAATTTCCCACCTCATAGCCGATCCCGCTTGGTACAGAGAGGCACGCAAAGGGTTAGTTTATGTCTGACTTCACGTGGAGCGAGCAAACCACAATCACAAGACTCCCGCTGATAATGTATGTGAAGCTGTGACTGTTTGTCCTAAGGCGGGGTGATAACGTTATCAATGCAACTGCTTTTGTTTTGCGAACAAGTTCCTTTTTGTCAAGAATGGCTTGAAACTGGACAGATTCAGAAATAAGATAAGATAAGATAGATTCATTTATTCATCCCGAAGGAAATTATTTTTGCCAGAGGTTGCTCAAAAATCTACATAAGAATAAAAACAATAGAATAATAAATGTACAGTGAATAAGCCTAAAAGAAAAATATAGTCAAGATATTTCGTAAACAAAACAAGTTGGCAATGGTATTGAGAAGTAGTATTGAGAAGTAGTATTGCATATGATATGAGGAATACTGCACATGATGATGAAGGGAGCTCCTTTCAGTCCACACTTAGGGTGAAATTGATGGGCAGCTGTCTGGAACGGTTCCAGATGCATGCATGTGTGAATAGTGTAAATCACTGGCGGTGACTGAAAGGTGATCCCAATGATTTCCCAGGAACGATGACTGAAAGAGACTTATGCTGCGTTCCATTTACCTCGGAAGTCGGAGCTGGGAATGACGTCACACCCGAGTTGACCGCGTTCCAGTTACAATAAGTTGGAAAACCAAGACGGACGCCTCCAGGAAAACTTTTGTTGTGCTTGGGTTTGCTCTAACCAGGTTAGCCATTGTTAGCAATACCAGTTGATAACAACGTATTACGTGCCATTTGGCGCATACAAACACCATAGCAACTTCAGGGGGCGTTCCCCCTGAAACCTCCAAATTGGAACTCGGAAATTCCGACTTCCGAGTACAAATGGAACGCACCATTAACACACCTCTCCTCGCCCCCTTCCCGCCACTCACCTGCAGTAGGCGATGAGGTACCAGATGGCGCCGAAGAAGAGCCACGTGATGGCATAGGCCAAGACGAAGACGATGAGCGAGCAGCGCCAGTTGAGGTCCACCAGCGTGGTGAAGATGTCCGTCAGGTAGCGGTAGGTCTTGCGCATGTTGCCGTGCTGCACGTTGCAGCGGCCGTTCTTCTCCACGTATCGCTGCCGCTTGCGCCGACTATGGCCTGGCGAGGGCAGGGTGGACATGGGGAGGGAAAGAGCAGAAAGAGCAGATGAAGATTTAGAGGAGGAGGGGGAGGATGAAGAGGAGGTTAAGATGTAGAGAAGGAGAAGGAGGAGGAGGTGAGGATTTAGAGGAGGACGAGGAAGAGGAGGTTAAGATGTAGAGAAGGAGGAGGAAGAGGAGGTGAAGATTTAGTTGCGGAGGAGGAGGAAGAGGAGGTTAAGATGTAGAGGAGGAGGAGGTGAAGATGTAGAGGAGGAGGAAGAGGTGGTGAATGTAGAGGAGGAGGAGAAGGGAGAGAAAGAGGAGGTTAGGATGTGGAGGAGAAGGAAGAGGAGGTTAAGATGTAGAGGAGGAGGAGGAGGTGGTGAACATTTAGAGGTGGAGGAGGAAGAGGAAGAGGAAGCAGAGGAGGAAGAGGAGGAGGAAGGGCCGGTTTGATACACATCATGAGGACATGGAGGAAATGGACACTCCTAGAAATGCACTGCAAAGAAGAATACATCCTTATTTGCATGAAAGCGTTGCAGTCAATGTTTTGGTTCTTTTAGGTGTGTGTTGCTATTCACAAGACCGAACTGGAAAGTGTAGATACGAGACCTGCAAAGACGACTTTAAGAAAAGAAGGGTTGGGAGGTCTTACGGCTGCCGACGGTCGCACAAGATAAAAGATGAAGGGAGCTCAGCGGGAGGGGAGGAGGCGAGGGAAGGAGAGATGCAGGGAGATATGGCCTCAGCCCGCCCGCCTTGTGACACAAGGAATAGCGAAAGCAATAAAAATAGACAGTTGAAAAATAAAATATATATACAGTATATATAAATATATATACACACAAGACGACTCATCTCGGATGAAGAACAAATAAGGGAAAACATTATGGACCACTGGAGCGTGGTGGGAGTGTGCATTTTTTTTTAATATATAAATAAAAACATATCTTTATCTGTGCCTGCTTTGGAACAAGTGGTTCCTTTACTCAAAGAAGACAGACACCTAGTCGCAATCTGGATCATACGGTTGCCGACACCGTTTTTGCCGGTGAGAACACCGCCTGCTCCAGTTCGCAGTGCACCACCATATTCCATATGTTGTCCATAAAGACACCCTGCTGTAAAAAGGCAGACTTTTCTTGTTTAACACGTTAACTTCTCTTGGTAGCATGACTCCAAAATAGATAGACAGTTTACGTGCGGAACTTGTCCACAGAGAACAGCGGAAACTACATTTGGGATAAGTGATAGAATTTCTTAAAGTCCAAAATTCTAATAATATATATGCAAATTGTTGATTAGGGTTGCATATAGTGTACATAGTGTCAGAAGGCTGAGACCCTCTAAGCCTTCTGCCTTGTGTGACTCGCCCTGAACGTCCCATACACAGAGCAGGCTGGGCTTCTTCAAGAAACTTGAAAGCTCTAAAAGTAGCTGCGGAGTGACACACGCTCGCTCGTCAGTCAAGACCTTTCCCTGACAAGTCGGTGATTCTTGACACAGTTCGCTGTGTCTCAGACTTCCCGTATGGAACGGCTGACTGGCTCCGCAAGGATGCTGTCAGATACATTTTTATATTAATATTTATAACAAGAAGGTATAGGTATGGATATGCTGCCATGCCATTTAGTGTAGTGTAGTATAGTCTAGTAAAGTATATTTTATATGAATCGGTAAAAAAAAACATAAAACATATACGACGGGAGATAAATCCCTTAAAGGGCTCCTATTTTACCACCGGGTGTGGGTGTGATTAGCCATTCCAAGCAGTAACAGAATCTCCCTCTAATGACATCACAAGTGGGAGTGTCCACCCAGTATGTATGCCGGACAGATCAGCCTGCCAGTTGCACGGCTACGGTCCACTGGAACGGTGAATCACATGGACACCGTGGTGGTAATATAGGAGCCCTTTAAACATATCATCGTGGAGAAGGGGTTGGCAAATTGGTGTTGTTGTTGACCCCGGGCCCGGTTGTGCCTCAATAAGACCTCTATCGATGTGTGTGTTTTTTTTTTTGTAGTTTAGATAGAGAGGGATAAACAGAGAGAGGGAGAAAGAGAGAGCGAGATAGGGAGAGGGAGAGAGAGAGAGGGAGAGAGAGACCCTTTGGCAGCACAAGACAGTCTGTAATGAATGGAGTGATGGTCGGTGGGGGGCCAATCGATATCGCTGCTGTAGTGAACCGCTTTTCTTCTTCTCCGGCTATTGTCTGTGAACATGTAGACCACGGGGGGGGGGAAACACTACACCGCCTTTGGTGCACTTCACCATTCTTCAAACGTCTTCAGATAAAACTGAATAGCAGAGGAGGAATATTCTGTGGAAAACTGTGGAAATATTACTAACTTACTGGTGGTGATAAAGGATAAGGGGGAGGGGGGGGAGGTGGGGATGGGGGAGGGGGGAGGGGGAGGCGGAGGGGCAACACAGCTCTGTGTGGCAGTGGCAAATTATAGGGACGCCACGCAACATGCCATGACTAAATTTGGACTATTCTTTAGAAGCGCTCCCACTTTGCTTGCTTAAGTTAGTTACCACAACGTGAGATGGTGCGATGGTGTGCTGTTCTATGCCAGTGGTATTGCATTGAACACTGCCAAGAATATTCTGGAATGTCTTGTTACTGGCAAAGTGGGGGAAAAAAAACCACCCCAAAAAACACAAAAGATGGAGTTGGTAACACAGCTCTAATTCATTTAAAGGTCAGCGCGTTAGCAAGTCAGAAGGAATGCAAGGACACTGGAGATTGAGATGTACCAAGAGTGGATTTCATCACAACTATTTGCATGCCCAGGAGCAGAGGGAAAGGAGGACAGGAGGAAGGAAGAGGAGGAGGAGGAAGGAGGGAGGAGTTAGGAAGGATGTGTAACATGTGCTGGGTTGGTGGTGGCCCCCAGTGGTTCACCAAATAAACAACAGTGCTGAGTGAGAGAGAGGGAAGAGGGGAGAGAGGGCAGAGGGGAAGAAGAAGGGAGAGAGGGGAAAGGGAAGAAGAAGAGAGAAGAGAGAGAGAGAGGGGGAAATGAGAAGGGGAGAGAGGGACGAGAGAAGGAGAGAGAGAGAGGGAGAGAGGGGGAACGAGGGAGTGAGAGAGGGAGAGAGGGAGAGAGAGAGAGAGAGGGGAGAAGAGGGCGGGGGAGAGGACGACGAGAGAAATGGAGAGAAGGGAGAGGAGGGAGAGAGGGGAGAAGGGATAACGTTGATCAGCATTCATTGTCAGTCAAGGACAGGATTCCTTTGGGGGGGACATGCATGCAAAAGGGAAGCACGGCTACAGCCTTCACCCTCAGTATAATACACTACAGTGTTGCTATCAAATTTTTACATGAACAAAAAAGTAATATTTCAAAGTGTGTTATTTTGGCTACAAGATTCTGGGGCCCTTTCCTTATTTGCAACGATATATCTGACCTCTGGGAATGTGCAATGTGCTAGTTGGAAATTAAAGAACATTTCAGGATACTTTTGTTTCCCTCGGTGAAGCTTTACACCTCATTACTAACGACCTCACAGGTCGGCCACAGCATGTGAAGCTGCAGAGCAACATTTCGGACACTATAGTGAGCAACACGGGAGCACCTCAGGGGACAGTCCTGTCTCCCTTCCTGTTCACACTCTACACCTCAGACTTCAGATACAGCTCACAATCCTGCCACCTGCAGAAGTTTTCGGATGACTCTGCCATTGTGGGCTGTATCAGAAAGGGGCAGGAGTCTGAGTACAGGCGTGTGGTGGACAGTTTCGTGGAGTGATGTGGACTAAATCACCTGCAACTCAACATCTCTAAGACTAAGGAGTTGGAGGTGGATTTCAGGAAGCAACCGACTCACCCGAAACCGGTCAGCATCAGGGGGATCGAGATGGACATTGTCGAGGAATATAAGTACCTGGGTGTTCACATAGACAATAAAAATGGACTGGACTAAAACACAGAGGCCCTGTATAAGAAAGTCAGAGTCGTCTGTATTTCCTACGGAGACTCAGATCTTTCAACGTCTGCAAAACCATGCTGCCAGATGTTCTATCACTCTGTGGTGGCCAGCGTCATCTTCTATGCTTTTGTGTGCTGGGGCAGCAGGGTGAAGGCAGCCGACGCCAACAGACTCAATAAGCTCATCAGGAAAGAGGGTTCTGTCCTGGAGTGGAATTGGAGTCTTTGTTGGAGGTCTCTGAGAGGAGGCCATGCTGAGTTAAACTACTCAGGTAATTTGGACAACGCCTCACCATCCCCTGCACACCACACTGGAGTCATACCATGAGCACCTTCAGCTGTAGACTGAGATTACCGAGGTGCACCACAGAACGCCACAGGAGGTCCTTTCTGCCTGTGGCCATCAAACTCTATAACTCCTCCCCCCTCTGTGGGAAGGACAGTTGAAATACAAGACAATGAACACAGCAATATAATGTGCAATATTACCTCTCATCATCATGTGCACTTTCCTCAGTATTACGTGCAATATTAATATTACTGTCCAACATCATGTGCAATACTCTATCATGTGCTATATTATTATTATTATTATCATGTTATCTATAAATATTATCTATAACATACTCTCATCTCCTCTCATCATCATGTGCAATATTCTTAATGTCATGTCCAATAATATTACACTTCAATTATGCCAAATTGTTTTTGCGTCGGAATATCTTATCTTGCCTACATATTTGTATATTTGGACTGTAAATTTGTAAATCTGTTAGTTTATTTTTATTATTCTGTTGATTTCCATATTGTTTTATTGTACTGTATTACTATGCAATCTGGCACAAGAATTTCCTTCGGGATTAATAAAGTTCTATCTGTCTATCTATCTATCTGTAAATAGCATCATTAAATGCATATTAAACTGACTGAGTCATTGTGAAAATCACACTGGATTAGGCTGCTACCAAACCACGAGTCGCAAATCATACATTAATGATATCCAATCAAAAGTCACAGCCTTGTGGAGGGAACTTGACACCACTGACTTTTTGGGGTCACCGGCGATGTATCATCAAATATAAATATTTGCTGATATATATGTTTGATTCAGACCGATCATTTAAAAAGGTATGAAAGGTCTTGTAAAGTTATAAAGGTCCTGCATATACAAACAGACTGCATGGCTGATTCATCCAGTCACGAACAAACAAACAATTAATCACTTAGCATGGTGCAATGCACATATGTTCAACTGGTACAACAACATGACGGGAAGATGCTCGGTCGGATTAAAAAACGGTGTGTGTGTGTGTGTGTGTGTGTGTGTGTGCAGATGCAGCAATAAAGATTTGCGAAAAAATGGCATGGGATGGCAAAACTTTTAAGACAAATGAAATAAAAAGGGGTCACTGGACCTAGCTCTTGAGTTCATTCAAAGCATTGGTATATGTGTGTGTGTGTATGTGTGCACATGTGCTTACCCCAGCCAAAGCGACCCCTCTCCTTCTCCACTACCGGGACCTTCTTGGGCTGCTGCTGATTCGCGTTGGCCTCACGCTCCGCCAGCTTGGACTGGAATGACCTCTTGACCTTGGCCAAGGGCGGCGCGTCGTCCGCCTCCACGGCCGCGTCCGCAGGCGACGACGACACCGCCGTCGTCGACTCCGTGGTGACCACGTGGCCCAGTTCCTCGGATAGGCTAAAGACCGTTGCCGTGTTGGTGGTGGTGGTGGTGGTGGTGCTGCTGCTGGGGGTGTTGACGGCGGGGGTGGTGACGGTGGTGTTCACGACGGCGGGCAGCAGGACGGAGGACTCCCCCTGGGTGGCCTGGTGGTCCGGTCCCGGTCCCTCCCCCCCGCCTCCCCCCTCTCCCTCAACGGGCAGGGAGAGGGACTCGGGACGGCCGTGGAAGACAGAGTTTTTCTAGGGCCATGATGGCGCGTAGTGTAGTGTGCGTGGTGGAAATCGATTCCGATGTGGCGGTCTGATTTTGTGTGATGTGGTGTTATTGTGTGTGTGATGTGTGTGTGTGCGCGTGAGCTGTGTTGTGAGTGTGTCGTGTGTGTGTAATCCAAGTGTATAATTGTGTATGGATGCGTCTTCTATTTCATGGTCGCGCGCTGTCCAGTGGTAGCATTTCTTGCCCATTGTGTTTTAACCTTTGATAGCCAAGCCCTGGACCACAGAAAAAGGGGGCGGGGACAGAGGGTCATTTGACATTGTTGCCATTGATTAAGTGTTGGGCCTGTCATGTTGTCATGTTGATTTCCCCCCGCTCATCAGTAGTGGGTGCACAGAGATTCTCGCTCATGCAGCCCTTTTTCGTGAGTGTTTTAGCTTATGGCGACTGCCGCATGCTGACTTGCCCTTTCGAGATGAACTACTAAACATAATGAAACTGTGGGCTCTGATCTCTCTCTCTCTCTCTCTGCTGGCGCAGCACTTCTGCCTCTCTCTCTCTCTCTCTCTCTCTCTCTCTGTGAGGTCCCACAGAATGAATGACGAAGGTGAAAAATCACACAGAGATGACGGCTCTACTTTTCTTTCAAAGCTTATCTCAGGGAGGCGTAGTGTGGCAAATATATTCTCATTAAGGACAGTACTTTCAGTGTTGCATGTTTCATAAGGCACCGAGTGGCAGGCATTGATAAGCGCGCATTGTGTGTGAGAGAGAGACAGAGCATTCTTGACCTCTTGCTTAATGTTACGGATTGCATCTAGTTTCCTTTAAAGATGTATAAGCCCATTGATAAGTCATAGGATGCGGAAACTGGTAACGACCATCAGGATGACGCACTATTACGCATGATGATAGATGTATAAAAATAAAGCCGGGCAGTCACCTTGTCTGCCAGACCACTCGCTACAAACACAACACACACACACGCACACACACACATGTACACACACACACATGTACACACACACACACGCACCATGAGCCAGGTACTACCCACCAAAAGAGGCCTACGTGGCTTACCTGTTCAGCAGCGCAGCACCGTGCAGAGGAGAGCCTACCGTAGACAAGCGGAGGACAGTGTGGTGGTGATGATGATGATGTAAGAGCGCACAGGGATGGCCGCTCCGCTCGCCTCCGTCATGACACCCATGTCTCTCTCCTTTCTTGTTCACCAGCGCGCCGTGCGGGTGGGCGATGAGCGCTGCAGCATCACGCACGGTCCAACCCCCCCCCCCCCCCCCCCCTCCCCAAACACACAAACCCACCCCCCCTCCCTCCCCTGCTGTCCGCTTCCAAACAACAAACAAAAGGCGATCGCTCCGTACGTGGTTTGTTTTGGTTGCAATTATTATCAAATGAAACGACGGCGAATAGTATATGACGAGTATATTACAATGACAGGCTGCAGTAGGCTACACACTGCGCCCGGCTCCCTGCGCGATCAATGGTGGCGATGACGCGATGACGATCATAAGAACCGCTCGACAGTCACCGCTCCCCTCGTCTGAGAGCAGAGACTCACCGGCAGCTGCGCAGGTAGCAGGACCGGAGGATGCATGTCATACACTAAGCCAGCCCCGCCGTCACACTTATGGTTTGGAGTTTAGCTTCATCTCTTTCATATTTTTGAATGGATGGCAAATAAAGTCATTATTGATGACTGTATTTGTTAGACATTTTTGGGATGTATATTATACAGTATATGCGGTATATATATAGCCTATATATCTATATATATAGATATATAGATATATATCTACACACATACATATATATCCTATTCGGCCTACATAAGTCATTGGTGATGAGTTACTCCACTTGTTTTCCGTCATAATAATAATAATAATAATAATAATAATAATAATAATAATAATAATAATAGTACACATGCAATCGTAATGTGCTCTGGTCTTTGAGAGATCGGTCTTACAACGGATGCCCATCACTGCTAAACACTGAAGTCTCAACTGCATGTTTTATCATCGGTCTTGTATAATAAGATGTTACGCTGCGTGGCCACTGCCCACCACTAGGCGGCGGTGTAGCGACACGTCGCCGCAGTTCGCCGCCCCACCGATCAAAACACGCGCTGCGAGCCTCTCTTCCTCTCCCAAGATGTCGGTGTACGGGCCGGTGGTGAAGATTCACCCTGTCGTCCTCGCGTCCATCGGCGACTCTTACGAGCGTCGAAATGAAGGGGCCAGCCGCGTCATCGGAACTTTATTAGGTAGACGTGTTTTTAATCTGTAAAAATAAACGAACTGTGTGTTGGGTCGGCGTACAGCGACGCGATGGTGGGCGAGCAGCGAGCGGCTGTTAGCTGACTTGCTAACGCATGCTCACCGCGTCTGGATGGCCGCTCGGCAGATGGCTCGCTAACGATACCCACTCGCGTCATCACAGCCGTGGCGTTTAATGTGTTCCAACGCGACCAAGTCACACGTTTTAAAAAGCGTCATGTTTGTCCGTCATCGTTTGGCGGGCTTTGGTCGTCAATCGTGCGGCGCCGTTCACCGGTGTGTTCGTGTGTGTTCGGTGTGTTCGTGTCCGGTGAGTTGAGCCACACTAATGGATGCTCTGCCCGCTGCTGTCCCCTCTCTCTCAGGCACCATCGAGAAGCACTCCGTGGAGGTGACCAACTGCTTCTCTGTCCCCCACAACGAGTCCGAGGATGAGGTGCGTTACCCGCTCAAAGATGACTCCGGTTGAACGAGATGTTGTCTCAGAATAAAGTAGTTGAGGCGTAGTGTATGTGTGTGTGTGTGTGTGTGTGTGGATTAATAAAGATCTTCTTCTTCTAGTCACACATGCAACAGAGACACGTTAGAGACTGATCAGTGGGCTTTGGTGTTTTTGTGTGAAGAATGTTATTTGAAGATTGTTTTATCCTCTCACTACTCCAGGTTGCTGTGGACATGGAGTTCGCCAAGAACATGTATGAGCTCCACAAGAGGGTGTCGCCCAGCGAGGTCATCATCGGCTGGTGAGAGAAGATGCTTTGTCCGCCAATCTTTTTTAAAGGACCAAATCATCACCAATGTTATTATTTTTTTTCTGTCACCATAAAGGTTTTACATTTCACCCTGACACACATCCGGCATTTCGGTCACTTTGAACAGGTACGCCACCGGCTTTGACATCACGGAGCACTCGGTGCTGATCCATGAGTATTACAGCCGCGAGGCCACCAACCCCATCCACCTCACCGTGGACACAGCCCTGCAGAGCGGCAAGATGAACATCCGCGCCTACGTCAGGTATGGCCACTCTCCGGTTGGTTCATGTGCATTGAGAGTGCATCTGAAAGGCCTCTGTATTACTATTATTATTATTATTATTACACCGTACAATGGCTCATTCATAGATCTTCTATTCTGTATTCTACTGCTCTTCCAGTAGCCAGTTGTGTGTATATATATATTTCATCATTCTTTTATTTGCAAGTGGTGCGCTGAATTGTTTCGTTTTTTTGCATTTCTTTGGATTTTCTCTTTTATTTGCTCTTTAGTTGCGAACTTAGCTAATGTTTTTGTTTTGAATATGTGGATAATGTAGACATTAGACAGACAGGATAATGATTCAGGCTCAGGTTGTATCTTGCCTTTGGAAGATGTTTCTATGGATTTATCAAGTTGCGTATCAGTTAGGATCAGAACTACATGTCACAAGATGTAGCCTACTAATCCTACCACGTTAAGTACATATGTCCCAGACAGAATGACTGGGTATAATAATAATAATGGCAACAAGGACATTAACTGTTTCAATAATATAATTATAGGAACAAGCTGTTGAGAACTCCAGCCATTACACTCGAACACAGTTATTGCATTCAGTGTTAGGCCTATATATAGTGAACAATTTGGGAGACATGCATTCGAGATGCATTTTATATATTTGGCATACCCAATGTATTTTATAGAATATTTAAGACAGAACATTTGTATTGCAGACAGAGCGGTTATATCCATCATGACTGGTCTCCTTCGCTCCCAGCAAAGTGCTTTTATCTGCCTTTGTGGGCGTGTCATCTTGCATCTTTGTCATCTCATGCAGATGGGGGCTTGCATCTTTTGTTTTGAACCATTGTCATTATTTTTCTGTAACTGCTGCCGTTAACACCTGCATCTCCCTCATGGGTTAATTAATCAGGTCAAGTCAAATTCAAGTAAAATGTTTGGATTGTCCCCAAGGGGAAATTGGTTGGGATTAATCAAGTGCCATGTTGTTGTTTGTGTCCAGTGCTCAGATGGGTGTGCCAGGCAAGACGGTTGGTGTGATGTTCACCCCGCTGAGCGTAAAATACATCTACTACGACACGGAGAGGATAGGCGGTAAGAATGCAAAAGACAAGCGCCTCTTCCTTCCCCTAACGCTGCTACTAAACCTGTGTAGTGTGGGACACATGGATTCATATTTGACAAATCCCAACTCCTGTTGTTATTGGCCGATGATCAGTATCTGGTGTAGTTGCATTTCTCTCACACCCGAGTGTTCCTGTGTGTTCCAGTGGACCTCCTGCAGAGGACGCGCGTGGCTCCCAGTCGCACCAAGGGCCTCACCTCCGACCTGTCGCAGGTGGCCGGCTCGGCGTCCAGGGTGCAGGACATGCTCGCCACTGTGCTCACCTACATTGAGGACGTGCTTGTAAGTAGTACTGTGAACGGCTATAGGGAGCGATGATACGGTGTGACACAAATCACTGTCTGGATTTGACATTTTTTTTCGGTTCAGCAGTCTGCATAAAATCGGGTTATATCTCATCTCTAATCATAGAAGGGTGTCCCTACGAGTTTTGCTTGTGTAGGATTGACTTTCATTAAACATGTCAAACAAAGTCACTTAAATTGGGTAAGCACATTTTATATATAAAAAAAAATACATTCCAAGATGCAGAAGCTATATGCAAAATATATGTATGTACGCCAATACATTTGACATTTGCAATAATCCCAGACAAAAAGCAATTGAAAACTTTGAATGGTTCTCTGCCGGAAAACGGTGGAGTGTTCCCTCCGGGTTGGGAATGAGTTGCTGCCCCAAGCCCACAAACCCCCTCCCCTCCCCTCCCCTGCTGTCCGCTTCCAAACAACAAACAAAAGGCGATCGCTCCGTACGTGGTTTGTTTGGTTGCAATTATTATCAAATGAAACGACGGCGAATAGTATATGACGAGTATATTACAATGACAGGCTGCAGTAGGCTACACACTGCGCCCGGCCGGCTCCCTGCGCGATCAATGGTGGCGATGACGCGATGACGATCATAAGAACCGCTCGACAGTCACCGCTCCCCTCGTCTGAGAGCAGAGACTCACCGGCAGCTGCGCAGGTAGCAGGACGGGAGGATGCATGTCATACACTAAGCCAGCCCCGCCGTCACACTTATGGTTTGGAGTTTAGCTTCATCTCTTTCATATTTTTGAATGGATGGCAAATAAAGTCATTATTGATGACTGTATTTGTTAGACATTTTTGGGATGTATATTATACAGTATATGCGGTATATATATAGCATATATATCTATATATATCTGATATATATCTACACACATACATATATATCCTATTCGGCAAACATAAGTCATTGGTGATGAGTTACTCCACTTGTTTTCCGTCTAATAATATAATAATATAATAAATAATAATATTATAATAGTAACATGCAATCGTAATGTGCTCTGGTGTTTGAGAGATCGGTCTTACACGGATGCCCATCACTGCTAAACACCGAAGTCTCAACTGCATGTTTTATCATCGGTCTTGTATAATAAGATGTTACGCTGCGTGGCCACTGCCCACCACTAGGCGGCGGTGTAGCGACACGTCGCCGCAGTTCGCCGCCCCACCGATCAAAACACGCGCTGCGAGCCTCTCTTCCTCTCCCAAGATGTCGGTGTAACGGGCCGGTGGTGAAGATTCACCCTGTCGTCCTCGCGTCCATCGGCGACTCTTACGAGCGTCGAAATGAAGGCGCAGCCGCGTCATCGGAACTCTATTAGGTAGAACGTGTTTTAATCTGGAAAAAATAAACGAACTGTGTGTTGGGTCGGCGATGGGCAGCGAGGCGGCTGTTACCTGACTTGCTAACGCATGCTCACGTTCTGGATGGGCCGCCTCAGCAGATGGCTCGCTAACGATACCCACTCGCGTCATCACAGCCGTGGCGTTTAATGTGTTCCAACGCGACCAAGTCACACGTTTTAAAAGCGTCATGTTTGTTCCGTCATCGTTTGGCGGGCTTTGGTCGTCAATCGTGCGGCGCCGTTCACCGGTGTGTCGGTGTGTGTCGGTGTGTTCGTGTGTCCGGTGAGTTGAGCCACACTAATGGATGCTCTGCCCGCTGCTGTCTCCCTCTCTCTCAGGCACCATCGAGAAGCACTCCGTGGAGGTGACCAACTGCTTCTCTGTCCCCCACAACGAGTCCGAGGATGAGGTGCGTTACCCGCTCAAAGATGACTCCGGTTGAACGAGATGTTGTCTCAGAATAAAGTAGTTGAGGCGTAGTGTCTGTGTATGTGTGGATTAATAAAGATCTTCTTCTTCTAGTCACACATGCAACAGAGACACGTTAGAGACTGATCAGTGGGCTTCAGTGTTTTTGTGTGAAGAATGTTATTTGAAGATTGTTTTATCCTCTCACTACTCCAGGTTGCTGTGGACATGGAGTTCGCCAAGAACATGTATGAGCTCCACAAGAGGGTGTCGCCCAGCGAGGTCATCATCGGCTGGTGAGAGAAGATGCTTTGTCCGCCAATCTTTTTTAAAGGACCAAATCATCACCAATGTTAGTTACCTGACACACATCCGGCATTTCGGTCACTTTGAACAGGTACGCCACCGGCTTTGACATCACGGAGCACTCGGTGCTGATCCATGAGTATTACAGCCGCGAGGCCACCAACCCCATCCACCTCACCGTGGACACGGCCCTGCAGAGCGGCAAGATGAACATCCGCGCCTACGTCAGGTATGGCCGCTCTCCGGTTGGTTCATGTGCATTGAGAGTGCATCTGAAAGGCCTCTGTATTACTATATTATTATTATTATTATACCGTACAATGGCTCATTCATAGATCTTCTATTCTGTATTCTACTGCTCTTCCAGTAGCCAGTTGTGTATATATATATTTCATCATTCTTTTATTTGCAAGTGGTGCGCTGGAATTGTTTAGTTTTTTTGCATTTCTTTGGATTTTCTCTTTTATTTGCTCTTTAGTTGCGAACTTAGCTAATGTTTTTGTTTTGAATATGTGGATAATGTAGACATTAGACCGACAAGATAATAATTCAGGCTCAGGCTGGTGTCTTGCCTTTGGAAGATGTTTCTATGGATTTATCAAGTTGCGTATCAGTTAGGATCAGAACTACATGTCACAAGATGTAGCCTACTAATCCTACCACGTTAAGTACATATTATGTCCCAGACAGAATGACTGGGTATAATAATAATGGCAACAAGGACATTAATTGTTTCAATAATAACAAGCTGTTAAGAACTCCAGCCATACACTCGAACGCACAGTTATTGCATTCAGTGTTAGGCCTATATATAGTGAACAATTTGGGAGACATGCATTCGAGATGCATTTTATATATTTGGCATACCCAATGTATTTTATAGAATATTTAAGACAGAACATTTGTATTACAGACAGAGCGGTTATATCCATCATGACTGGTCTCCTTCGCTCCCAGCAAAGTGCTTTTATCTGCCTTTGTGGGCGTGTCATCTTGCATCTTTGTCATCTCATGGAGATGGGGGGCTTGCATCTTTATCTCACACTTCTGTCCTGCAGGTTGTTTTGAACCATTTCCATTATTTTTCTGTAACTGCTGCCGTTAACACCTGCATCTCCGTCGTGGGTTAATTAATCAGGTCAAGTCAAATTCAAGTAAAATGTTTGGATTGTCCCCAAGGGGAAATTGGTTGGGATTAATCAAGTGCCATGTTGTTGTTTGTGTCCAGTGCTCAGATGGGTGTGCCAGGCAAGACGGTTGGTGTGATGTTCACCCCGCTGAGCGTAAAATACATCTACTACGACACGGAGAGGATAGGCGGTAAGAATGCAAAAGACAAGCGCCTCTTCCTTCCACTAACGCTGCTACTAAACCCGTGTAGTGTGGGACACATGGATTCATATTTGACAAATCCCAACTCCTCTGTTGTTATTGGCCGATGATCAGTATCTGGGGTAGTTGCATTTCTCTCACACCCGAGTGTTCCTGTGTGTTCCAGTGGACCTCCTGCAGAGGACGCGCGTGGCTCCCAGCCGCACCAAGGGCCTCACCTCCGACCTGTCGCAGGTGGCCGGCTCGGCGTCCAGGGTGCAGGACATGCTCGCCACTGTGCTCACCTACATTGAGGACGTGCTTGTAAGTAGTACCGTGAACGGATATAGGGAGCGATGATACGGTGTGACACAAATCACTGTCTGGATTTGACATTTTTTTCGGTTCAGCAGTCTGCATAAAATCGGGTTATATCTCATCTCTAATCATAGAAGGGTGTCCCTACGAGTTTTGCTTGTGTAGGATTGACTTTCATTAAACATGTCAAACAAAGTCACTTAAATTGGGTAAGCACATTTTATATATTAAAAAAAAAAACATTCCAAGATGCAGAAGCTATATGCAAAAATGTATGTACACCGATACATTTGACATTTGCAATAATCCCAGACAAAAAGCAATTGAAAACTTTGAATGGTTCTCTGCCGGAAAACGGTGGAGTGTTCCCTCCGGGTTGGGAATGAGTTGCTGCCTCAAGCGAAGGAGTTCAAGTATCTCGGGGTCTTGTTCACGAGTGAGGGCAAAATGGAGCGGGAGATTGACAGACGGATTGGTGCAGCGTCTGCAGTAATGCGGGCGCTGTACCGGTCCGTTGTGGTGAAGAGGGAGCTGAGCCGGAAGGCGAAGCTCTCGATTTACAGGTCCATCTACGTTCCAACCCTCACCTATGGTCACGAGCTTTGTGTCGTGACCGAAAGAATGAGATCGCGGATGCAAGCGGCCGAAAATGGATGGATGGATGGAAACTTTGAAATAATTTAAAATTTGAAGCCATCCCTGCAGCGTGACATTATTTCCAAATGTATAGAGCTGCCAATCTTTCTCGGAGTGAATTTCACCCAAAGATCAGACTTTATGATGCTCCACAGAGCCCCGCAGCTAGAGCCATCTACAAGCCACTTTAAACCTGATAAACATTGAGGTCGATGACTCTGTGAGGGCTTTCATAGAAGGGTAGCCAGCACACAGCCTGTACTCCCCAGCTCCAATAAGAGCAGCATCTTGAATCTTGAGTTTACGTTTTGGAAATACTTCTGGAGCCCTTAGGCCCTTCAGACAGATGAGACAGAGGTGATGTTATTTTGTTACCATACTGAATGCCATGGCAAACGCTAAGGGCAACGAATAAACCTACCGACCTTTTGTGCACAGTGGCAGCCATGCATACATTTTCACTCAAAAACAAAAACTTTTTGATGTCTATGAAAAATAGCTAAAAGTGCATTTTTCTTCATTTTGAGCTGCCAGTTTTAATTGTGTTTCCTGCATACCACAGCCAATGTTATTTGTATGCAATTTAATAAACTGCCCAATTCACCAGTCAACCAATCAGTGTTTCTTTTAACAAGAGGCCATACTAGTACTGTACTTGTGCCCTATATGAACATGCTAACTAACCTAGTGGGACTCACTAGCTAACACTGTAGAACAATGTACAAGCACAGTGGAGAAGGAAGTCGTACAGTGGGTATGTCGCGCAGCATTAACCAATCAGAATCCTCCATGTACCCGTTGCTAAGTCAAGTTGTTGACGTGTCTCCTCAGTCCGGCAAGGCGACAGCGGACAACAGCGTGGGCCGTTTCCTGATGGACCTGATCAACAAGGTGCCCACCATCTCCGCGGAGGACTTTGAGACCATGCTGAATTCCAACATCAATGTGAGTGTTTACACTTGTGCCAATAACTAATGTTTAAGGTTCAACAAGTCAGGTTTATATTTCCCACAATGCAATGTGTTTAGCCAAATGCTAGGGCTTGTGAAATGCCACAATCCTTTTTTTTTATTTTTACAATGTGTGAGGTCAGGCAACTTACTCATAACATGTTTTTTTTTTCTTCCCTTAAATGATTATTATTGGGTAAACGATAAAGTAACAGACAAGTTTTGTATATATTATATTGCCAAAGGTGCAGGCCTGTACAATACATCTTAACATTACTGTTGACCTCCGTGTGATTGTTCTACAGTGTTTAATCTAGGAATTAACGCCATAATCTTTTGGTTTGTGTGTTTCAGGACCTGTTGATGGTGACATATTTGTCCAACCTTACCCAAGCCCAAATCGCCCTCAACGAGAAACTTGTGCTTCTCTAAGAGCTGGAAAGATCCTTTTTTTTTTTTTTTTTGGAGTGGTTAATAATTTAAACTTTGTATACTTTGAGGCAAATAAAAATATTAAACATCCACGCATGTATGATCTTGTTATGTTTTATTAGTTATAACGTAAAGCGGTCTAACTTTCATTGTGTTGCTTTGACTACTATGGCGCCTGTGTTTGAGATTGAACAGATGTCAATCAAATTGGGATATTCTGCTCAATATCATGTGAACTTGAGATGCTTAAATAATTGACTCGAGTGGTTCAATTAAGGTTTTATTAATTACACATAATTATACATCTGAAATAATTTAATCAAGTTTTAAAGCCCTTGTGACAGGCAGTGTCCCACCTGACAACTAACGCTAGTGCAAAAGCCAGGCTGAAGAGCCCGTGTATATAATAAGTACCACAGTACTGAGCGACTGTATGGATCAATAGCTTGCAGCTTGCAGCATCTCAACTCTGTGTTCGTCCCAAGTCCGTGATCATGCCTTGGTGTCCGAGGGGCTGCTCTCCTCCTCTTCTTTCCCGGGCCTCACCATCCTATCGAGGGCAACGTAGCCCCGCAGAGCCCAGTCATACGCGGTCTCCCCGGTGGACCTGCCGACCGCCACCGCTTGTTCCGGGTAGTAGAGGGTCGCGCCGACGGCCATCAAGCCGGCCGGGTAGACCAACTTTTTTATTCTGGAGCCTCTGGCCAAAAGCAACCCCAGCGCGCCGGCGACGCCGATGATCCCGGCGCGGGGGTAGAAGCCCTCCGGCGGCTGGCTCAGAAGGGCCCACGCGTCACCTCCGAGGCCGGTGACCCGTTGAACTTTGGGCGTCAGGCGTGCGCGGACGTCTCGGACACCGCGCCGCGTACGGCTCCAGCGACGTCCTGAGCGCTGCGACGCCGCTCTCCAACCGGCCGGCCTCCGTCTCCGTCTCCACACGGCGCGACGCTTCTTGCGGGGTCGTGTACAGAGACAGGTCATCTCGGTGTACCGCGGGGACGACCTTCTTGTCCTCCTCCGTGGCGGCGGGCAACATTTGACCTGTGGTGGTGGTGGCGGCGTCTGTCACCTTGCGCCAGATCCCGCGTCCATGTGTTCAGTACGGTGGCTGGCCAGGGACAAAAGTCTGATTTAATATCTCGTAACGCATTAAACATTTAAACAAGCTCAAATTAATAAGTAATAATGACCGAGAAAGACATATGGCGAAAGTCTTTCATTTAAGATAATGCTGTTGAATAAAGTCATGTTTTTGAAGTCTCGCGAGATGAGGCGGTGACGTGCTGGTGGTTACTATGGCAACCGGGGCATTGGCGTCCCCTGGGCAACCGCAGGCTCAGGCGGCACAACGTCCACACGGAGGTCAGGGTGAACTTTTAGTTTTACCTTGCGTGTTCTTTTAGTGGTGTCTTATATCGTCAAGTCTGTCTGCGTTGGGAATGGAGAGTCAGGGAATGTCATCAATCCAGAGCTTGCAGGCTCTCTCTAGCTTGCTATCCACTCAACAGGGCGATGAAGAAGAGGATGCCAAAGTAAGACACACACACACACACACACACACTGCAAAGCATTGTCTGAATGCAAACACTGTTGAACATAGAAAGCATCTTTATACATAATAACTAACCATAATTGCCTATAACAGAATGTGAGAGGTTTTGGCCCTGGAGACATTGGCCCCCCACCCAAAACCAGCAATGAACAACAGGGTAATATTTGTTTTTAAGTATTCAATGAAATTTGGTATGTGTTTTTTTTTTTTCATCTGTGCTTTAAATTGCCATGCACATCTGTACACTGCAGATGTTCATGCCATTGTCCTTGGGGTTATGTGTTCTGTAAGTCATTAAGATGCATTATAGTACTTTTTAGGATTAAACCAACATAAATCAGACAAAATGGAAATAAAAAATAGAAAACAGCAGTTGAATATTGAGTTTTACTGGCATGCCTTTGCTTTATAATTTCACTCAAAGCTTTGTGTAACCAACATTGAATTTACGCGTGCGCGCACTGTGTACACGATTGCTTATGGTTCTCCACAATAACAGTGTCAAGTGCCTACATTAAGAAGAACAGTAAAGACATATGGAGTCAGGAGGAGGTGATGGAGGGCTCCCAGTATGATGACCTGTCAGATCCACGACCACAGCCAGAGTAAGACAACCTGACCATTGGAATATACGTGAAATACATGCTAATGCAAATTATATCATCACACTCGAATTTAATAAAACAAACCATCTTCTTGATTATGAACGATTTGCAAATTGTAGTCTTAATGCAAAATGATGTCACAACCGACCTGAGAAATATTATAAACAATTCAAATGTACGCAATCTTCAACTGTCAGTCTGTAAACCCCATTAGGGGCCTATATAATTACATGCTACCTATGCTATCTACATTATGTATGTTATTATGTAGTTGTTAAGCCTGTTTCTGTCATCTTTCTGTAACTTTGTGTGTGTGTGTGTGTGAATCTGTGCAGGTATGAAGTAATCCTGAAGCAGAGTGTGGGTACTGAGGATCTCTTCCTGGGGTTGAGTGGGAAGGACCCATCCTCCATGTGCTGTGAGGCCATACTGGTATGCTTTCTTTCTGCCCAGGCCTCTGTTAAAGGGTCTCTATTTTACCACTAGGGTTCAGGGCTAAGCACATCAGGTGCTGAGCCGATGCAGGGTTGATGCAGTTCGGAAAAGTCACTCTCTGAATCTGATGTGTCCGAAAAGACCTCCCTCCCAGAGGCCTTTACAGGCTATCTACCCAATGAACTTACATTTCTATTGTGTTTCACTCCAAAGTTCAGTCTGACGTTTCTTTCGTCTCATTTTCTGAGGCTGGGCGGGGTTGCTTCCACCTTAACCAAACACGAAGTCACCTTGCTCTCTGTTGTAGGTCTTTTTAGCATTATTAATATTTTCTTCAAAATATGTTTATGCTATGGGAGTCACCATGTTGGTTTCTCCCACAGATTCCGTCAGAAAATTACAAATAATTCCAAGTCGAGTATGACTCAAACAATCAAGCATCCCAAACAATTAAACAATCAATCATCCCAATTCATGGGATGGAACCAGGCAGCATCCAACCTATAGTTACATGATATCACAAGTGGGATGGAACAGCCTACGAGTTGGTACAGTCCACTGCATAGCATGGTAGGATGATCTATGTATCATACATCTGAGTGGATACTCCCAAATGTTGTTATGTCACTATAGGCTAGATTGAAAATGTCTTGCACTGGCTAATCAACATCACACCTGCATGAAATAGGAGAAATAGGACCTCTTCAAAACTTCAGATGGAATTTGAGGATTGCCAATGAGGTGATGCCATGACATCACCGTTTCAATGCTGATTTTTAAATGTTGATCTACCAATGCAATAATCATCTGCCTAATTGTATAGAAATATTTTAGTATTTCTAAACAGTATTTCATAATAACTGATTCAATTTTTTTTTTCATGTCAAATGATAAATGTGCTTTCTTTATGTATACATTTGTATTAAATGTCAGACATGTTTGCCCACCATTTTGATCAGAGATATTCTAATTCTAATAATGTACTCTTTGTAAGTCGCTTTGGATAAAAGTGTCAAATGCCAAATGCCCTCAATGTAAATATTCTCTCACATGGATACCATATTTTATTCTGATATTGTGACACTGTCCAGTAGCTGTATCAGGAAATCCTTAGTATACAGGGACTTCATCAAGCAGGACTGGCTCTGAACTTAGGGTTGGCCCTAGGCAAGATTTTTGGGGCCCTCCGGCTAGTAGCGATTCCGACCTTCATCGCTGACAGTACTTCCATAATACGGTCGTTTTATTTCGGGGTCTTCCTCTTCCTCACACACACACACACACACACACACACACACACACACACACACACACACACACACACACACACACACACACAGGATGATCTTTCCTGTTTTTACAGATGTTTTATGCATGATCTGTCTAATAACATTAGACAGTGCTGTCAGCATAAAGCCATCAACACCAAATAGTACTTGATGAATCTCTGTGAAGTACTGTAACTATACTGTCATTCTGTCTGCCCTCGCTTAGATAAAAGTAAAACTACCAGAAACTAAAGCCACAGATGTTGTCCTGGATGTAAAGGAGAAGTTCCTCGATCTGAGGACACCCAAATAGTAAGAGTTGAACACTATCAACATGTTCCATTTATGTACCATTTATATTCGAAAAATGCACAATTGTGACCTAATGTGTCAAAATTAGTTCACACAACTGTAAATGTATAAGAAAATAATGGATAACAATTGTTGAGTTTATTTTACTCTGAAAAAATCTGAATCCTACATTCACATCTCACAATTGACTATTCTGAGGTCACAACTGTGTTTTATGAGGCATTTAATACTCAACTCAAAATTGTGACAAAATATAAGATTCCTCTACCATAATGAATTCTGTGAAAATGGAAAAAATTATTTAGTACAAAGTTGATTCTTCTTGGTTTTAATTGCAAGACATAAAGCCATAATTAAACCGTAAAAGAATGTTCAGAAATAAAAAGGGATACGCATCAAGTGCTATCATTTGCCAGTGACTGAATTCATTATTTAAATTAGAAAGCTAAATATTTATGGCTAGACATTTATTTTCTTATCGCCATCGTGATGCATTCACCGCCTGAGCTGCATGTGGTCTCTGAAAGACTATTTGGCACCGTCACATGCATGCATAGCTACCATAGCTGTCAGATATCAGTGCTATAACACTGGCATACTATGCTAGTTATTTAGAAGTATTACAATACCATAATAGAACCATTACAATACATTTTTCTATTTCTGTTCTCTCAACAGTAAACTGGGTCTCCATCTTCCCCATCCAGTTCACAGTAAAGAAGGCAAGGCCCAGTTCTTCAGTGATAGAGCCCTACTGGAGGTGTCTCTATTGATGAACCGACCCATGGACTCCATCAACTTGCAATAGGCCTAACTTAAATGTTTTGGCATACAGTGTAGGCCTATTTGATTGTAATCATTTAGTGTCTGTTTTTGTGTGGATGATGTCCTAATAAACGGCATGTTTTGTGATTCGAGTGTTATTGTATCACGACGTGCAGACACCAGACCAACCCGATGAAGATATCATTTCTATTTTCTAAATATGTGCCTCATCATGAGCATCCTTGTCCCAGAGCGCCTCGGACCACGCCTCCGTGTAGCAGCAGCACCGCAGCAGCAGCCGCAACAGCAGCACCACCAGCAGCAACAGCACCAGCAGCACCAGCAGCACCAGGCCATGTAGTGGTGGGGTGATCATGTGATCACGTGACGCGGCGTGCATTTCCGACACAACAATACAATACAACGCCGTGTCGCTAGACTCCTCCACCGCCGCGGCCCTCCTCCACTCTCCCCACGCCTTTTGCTCTCGTACGGCGGTATGGCGGACGGCGAGAGGTCCCCGCTCCTGTCAGACCTCGGAGATGGTGCGCTCGGCGGCGGCGGGAACAACGGCGGGCTGTCGCCCGGAACGCCGGCGGCGGCGGCAGCAGCACCCCCCTACGGTGTGCCCAACAAGCCCAAGAGTGAGTATCCCTCCCCTGGACCCTCGGTGCTGCCCCACCGCCCGCCACCCTCTCCTCCGCCAGCCTCTCTCCTCCAGCCTCTCTCCTCCTCCAGCCTCTCCACTGACTTGGCATCCTAGCGTTAGCATGCTTAGCTTAGCTGCTGTGACAGCGACAATGAGGCGACCTGACGCCACATTGTGTGCTCCTAACAAGCAACCCGACATGGAGGAAACAGTGACTTTTAACCACGGGATGCTATTTATAGTAAAGTATAGTATAGTATAGTATAGTATAGTATGGTATAGTATAGCATTTACAGCAGATGCCTCGGCGTTAGCAGGTGTGCTGGCTCGGCTGAGCTAACGCTGGCCAGTGCTCGGTGTTCCAGATGGTACCCAAGCGAGCTGCTATGCTATGCTAAGCTAACTCCACCTTTAGCTGTGGCGCGGCAAAGCATGAATGCCAGTGAGACGTGTGGTGGTGGTGATGAATGATCTGTTTGGCCCTGATCTGATTTTTATTGGCAATTCTAATTTAAAACAACAGCGGGCGCCATGAATGTTTAATGTGTCTAGTGATGTGATACGAAACGTGTGAGGTGCGAGGCAGGTGGCAGTACCTCCAAGAGATGAAGCCTAATGACTGTTTGGATTATTGTATTGGCTTGGTCATAATGGTAAGCGATGGGCGATTAACATGTGCCTCCTCACGGCTATTGTGGCTTCGTCCATCCGCTTCAGATGAGTTTGCGTTTAGCCTGCCAGCAAGGCCCCCAGGATCAGCAAGGGTCAACTGTTGTGTAAGGGTATTAAAAATGGGTGTGTCCCACTTCACCACAGGTTTCACTTAGGCTGTCTTCTGACCCCTGTTCATGCACTGATTCCTTCCCACAGCAGGGCCTCCCTGCATTCCACCAGCCATCTATTTACAAAGCGGCTCTCACAGACGCTGGGCCAAATCACATTTTCTCGTTAATCCCAATTGGGGTCACTTGTCGTGAGAATTAAGTAACAAAGGGCGGTCCTGCCCCGTGACTCTGGTTGCTCGTAGTAGGTGAATGGTCTTCGCTGTCCACCCTCTTAGGACTGTTGTGAAGTCTTCAGACTCCCCACTACCACCACCCAAAAAACCTGCACTGGCTGTCACATAGGCACACCATGGAGCCCTGATGAAATTATATAAATGCAATGCTATGTTGGTCAATTTCAGTTCCAAAAAGACCCAGGGGAATTGTCTTATTTAAGCATTGGCTTTTAGCAGTTTTGAGTTGTCAACTTGTTTCAATTCCCCCCACCCCTCCCCACCCCTTCGCTCTGCCACATGCAAGGTGTCTGGGGTCTTCTGACTAACTGTACACATTTGGCCGTCTGCTTTTATCCAAACTCAGCAGTGAACAATGCTAAAAATGTACAAAACTGATAATCATTCAGCATTTCATTACTTTGATGAAAGAGATGAAGTGGTTTCGTTTGAATCATGCCACATTGGACTGAATGAAAGCCAGTGTCCAGTAATAATAAAGCCTGTTATAACATACTGGACTGTCCAGATAAAGTTAAAGTACCCGTGGTTTACTGCTCTCCACTTGTTGGTCAGCTTTTAAACCTTAAGATGGCTGCACAAATTCACCACCATGCAATCCCGTGTTCTGCATTACTTCTTTCTACGATTCCTGACCGCGAAGGCCCCTCCCCCTAAATCCCCTCCCGTGTCTCATAGGCTTCCCACCGTTCCCAAGCCCCACCCAGCCCTCGGTGCTCCTGGGGGAGGACCCCCCGCCCTACTCCCCGCTCACCTCGCCGGAGAGCGGCAGCGCGCCCGTCATCAGCTGCCGCGTGTGCCGAGGCCTGATCTCGCGGTGGAGGCCAAAGATCCACCAGCACGTGGTCAAGTGCGGCGTCTGCAATGAGGCCACGGTAGGTAGGGCATTCTGGAGTGGATCCTGCGGTCCTAATGTGTTCATAGCAGAACTACTGGAGGGGGGAGGGGGGGGGTACCCTACATGAACCCATGAGCGGATTCGGAAATTGAACCGCGAGACAGTCTGCTGCTCCGTTGAAGTTATTACACGATAGTAGATTTGTAATGAGTCGATAATCAATGAAACCTGTAGGACGCGCAAGCACACATGCACGCACACACACTTTCCCGAATGACATGTTGACCTGACTCTGACTCTGCTTTTGTTATTTCGCACCATCTCCACATGAGACGACCGTAGGCGACCAGTGACTTTTCTCCTCGCTGCTCACAACTCACATCTCTCTAGCAATCTCCAGCTAGATGGAATGGTGTGGTGTCAATTTCCATTGTAGTCCAAAAGGATGATCCATCCTTGTGATAAATTGGCTCCATCTAGCCCGTATGGAAGGATTTGTTGACTTCCTCTTCACTTAATGCACCGTAATGCAAATCTGTGTTGTGCAAAAGTCCCCTCGGTTTATCTTATCTCATTCCCGGGAACTTTGTCCGCGTCGCTTTATTACACAGGGAGTCGTCGGTGATGGATTGAGTCGTAATCAAAACAATCGAATCGCCGCAAAAAAAAAGATTTCACTCAAGCGCTTCCTTAAGGATCGTTAGTTAGTTAGTTTTTTTAACTGTTAATATAACTCGTTTCTCTCCTACTTTTTTATCACTTTCTCTCTCACTATTTCTTGCCCTCACTCTTTCTCTCTCTCTCTCTTTCTCTTTTTCCCCATTCACAGCCTATCAAGAACGCCCCGGCTGGGAAGAAGTATGTGCGCTGCCCCTGCAACTGTCTGCTCATCTGCAAAGTCACCTCCCAGCGGATCGCCTGCCCCCGGCCATACTGGTGTGTGTGCGTGCGTGCGTGCGTGTGTGTGTGTGTCTGAGGGCATTGGGAACAACACATGTTGTGTCGCTATCAATGCAAATAATTTTTTGCGTGCACGTGTGAAGTAGTCTTGCCCTCACACATTGATAGTGTGGAGGAAGAAATTGTATGAAGCATGCCTGAGGGACCCAGTACTGCGGTCCTGGTGCAAGGAAGCCCTGGCAGCCACAGGGGGGTGCTATGCACAAGATTGACAAGACTTAATGACCCAATTAGAAATATGGCGGTTTTTGGCCTGCTATATCATCAACAAGATGATGTCCAAGATGACAACCAATTGTCTTTCTGGCTGCTTTTGCGCTACCGAGCGCCTCACGTTAGTCAAAGCATCAACCAACAAAGCAGCGTTGTAGCCTGCAAACCACTTTCGGTGTGATTGGCACCCGAGTTTTCCATTTGGCCAGAGCCATCCATGACAGCCACGACTGTTGTCGAACACAGTGCTGGGACTTGGACCATTGTATCCTGCGAAGGACAAGCGGATGTACGCGGTAATATTGGCTAGTGAAGGGAAAATGTGTTCTGTTTTGACGGGGAATTGTGAAGTGTGGCTCGTCATTTTGAAGCCTCGTCGCCTGACCTTGTTGACTGCAAGTGGCGCAAGACGGGAGAATATTCATTGCCGTGTGCCTTTTCATGACACATCTTGGCTGTCAGGACAAGGGCAAGCAGCACAATACAAGACGTGTGACGGCTCCTTCGTCAGGTGATGAAGGTCGTTGAACAGAAAGAATGAGGCACGGCGCCTTGAAAGGAGTGGCATTGAGAAGAGGGAAAGAAACCTTGGTGGCACAAAATAGTGAAAAGGCTAATGTTGAAGGCTATCTTGTATTCTTGCGGGTAATGCACAATTAACGACAACAAACGCACAGGGAATGTCTTAAGATAGCGCTTAATGAGATGTGTGTTGCCTGAGGTAACGCACCGCAGCGTGTAAGAAAGGGGTCGGGATCCCACTAGAAGCGAGGGGGGGAAACACATTTCTTTTGTTTTGTTTTGTTCCGGTCCTATTGTGCAAAAGTAATGATGGTGGTGACAGTGCATTACAGAACAACAGACAATTGGCCTGACGTTGTGCAGTGTCTGGTTATGATTAGTGTCCAACTCGGTTGAAATTGCTCAAACCGTGAATAGGCCATGAACGTCGTCTTCCACCCCCTGAAGCAATTGTAGTAATATGATGGTGTAGGCGGATCTGGATGCATATGCGTTCTCTTTGTAAATGTCAAAAGGTGCAGAACTTGTATTCTGCAGCAGGGCTTATTGCAATTGATATTAATTGTCAAGGACTATAAACATACGTAGAAGTGCACTGAAACACTACCAGTGTTTATTATAATAATTATCAAAGATAATTATTAAAATAAATACAAATTATTAATAACAACGGGGCACCACCCTGACATCAGGGACCAATAACCGGACAGTGGATTAAGTCTCATAAAATATACTAAACTAAACTGGAACTATGACTAATAATTAATTGATAATTACAATTAAAGTTACCATTAATAGTTGGCATCAATTGAAGGGTTCAGAGTTCTTTACACGACAGAGACTGACTTCAACACAATATTCAGGCAAAAACCAAGAACAGTTACAATACAAGAATGTTTATTAAATCCACGTTGGCAAATGGCAAGAAGTAAATATTCCTTAAATACAATAAGCAATGCACAACCTGAAGAGTGTGTGTGTGTGTGTGTGTGTGTGTGTGTGTGTGTGTGTGTGTGTGTGTGTGTGTGTGTGTGTGTGTGTGTGTGTGTGTGTGTGTGTGTGTGTGTGTGTGTGTGTGTGTGTGTGTGTGTGTGTGTGTGTGTGTGTGTGTGTGTGTCTTTTTTCCAGTAAGAGGATAATCAACCTGGGCCCGGTGCACCCTGGGCCGGCCAGTCCGGACCCCCAGCCTGCAGGGGCCCGCGTCTCCTGTGGACACTGCAGCAACACCTTCCTGGTAGGCTTCTTCTGTAGCCTCCACTACACTCTATACATAACACACATTACATCATGGCTTTAGGTCACCATGCCACATCAATGAGTTGACCAAAACCAAACTGTAAATACAAGCCACGCCCCCCCATGGCTATGACATCATCATTCAGTCTTGGGCTGTTCTTAGGAACTTGCCCATGCAGTGCTGAACCACTTCTGTAGTTCCTTCCATTTTGATTGTCTGGGTTCAAGACACACTTGTTTTTTCCATGCAGATCTTAGCTTGCATTATGTCACTTGTTTTTCTACTGAGCCATCACTTTTGTCCATACCTATTTGTAATTTCCTCACTGCGGCCATCACAGTCTCGAACAATAACATAAATTCACCGTCAATCAATCAATGTTTTTCTATAAATCAATTTGATCTGCTGAGAAAAGGGTGTGAAAATCACATTTTGAACAGAAAAGTGATGGCTGCGGTGAAAAAGTTTCATACTGCTAGAAATGGTATCCTAAAAGTCTTCACTTTTATTGTAAATTGGATCTTTACATGACACTATGTTTCCAACTAGAATCCACCCCAACCACGCACACAATCAACACACAAGTCTGTGGTAACGACACCGCAGACCTAAAAGGTTCTACATTGACACATTCGCTCCAACCTTTATCTTGGCCTCAAGAAGAAATCAGTAGATAGAAAAACCCTGGACAAACTCCATGACTCTTGCCCAGCGAGTAGCTTCCCTCATCCGGAAAAGTTCTATTCTATTCTAAAACCTTTCCCCCTTCCTTTCCTCAGTGGACAGAGTTTACTGACAGGACGTTGGCCCGGTGCCCACACTGCAGGAAAGTGTAAGTAGCAATAAGCCATTCATCCATTACAGCATTACACCATCCCACACATTGACCCCCCCCCCCCACCCCCCGGTGATTCCCAGGGGATTCGTGTAATCATTGCACGGGTCAAGGTGTTGTCACCCGCTGTACCTGTATTGCTAAAGAGCTGGGGAAGGTGCACACGCATGCACCGCCCTGTAGGGGCGCTGTGGCTCTTCAGTCCAGCGGATTCTCCAGAGTCCCACACGCACTTTCAAGTCTTGGCTACGACTGCCGGGTATTGATCCCATCCGGGATTTACACGGCAACACACAGAAATCTCTAGACGGCTCCTTGTTGCCTCTCCACTGGGGCTCCCTGTGAGGGAGGGGGTGAGGGAGGGGAGGGGGTGAGGGTGGGTGGGTGGGTAGGGAGGAAGGGGGGGGGGGGGGGGGTTGGTTTAGGCAGCCTGCTCGCTGACGCTGCAAAGGTGCAACGGAAATCAATCGACATTCGCGGGTTTCACATCAAGGGTAGCTGTAATAAAGTTTGCGGATGAAAAGACTGAGCTCCGACCCACTCGGCGAAACTTTCGCTCCGTTGGGCCGCTGGTATGTTGTTGTTGTTGTTGTTTTTTCCCCCCTTTTTCTTCCCCACCCCCCCCCCCCCCTCGCTCATTTGTCAGCCGGTGCTGTCGAGCAGGTGGTCCCGGCTCGATTCCCTCCCGAGCCTCATCGATGGTGAATTAGAGGCAGAGTGTACTGCCACCTATACTTATTACTATGGTAACGTGGGTGTCCCGGGACCTGGAGGGGGGGGCTGGATGCCGCGTGGCGCAGGAGATCTCTAGCCAAGATTCCAGGGTGCAACAAACACTTTTACTTTTTTTTTTCCTGAAGCGTTTGTGGGATCTTCAGGACATAATGATAATAAGAATTGACAAGTTTTTCTGTCTCTCTCTCTCTCTCTCCTCCCTTCGCTGACATCTCAGCTACGTCTGTCTGGCGGTGCAGGATTGAGTGCGGCAGGCATCCATGCACGCTCCTGCTATAAATCCAGATGTGTCACCCCTGCTCGGGAGATGATAAGGCTGACTCGCCCCCCCCCCGCCCCGCCCCCCAAGCCCTTGCAATGACCTTTTTAGGAGTGTTTACACACTTTTCATAAATGTCACAGGGTTAACGATCCCTGTGTGGTAGGGGGGTGGGGACGTGTCATGTGCTTTGTGAGGGAGCGTCAGGTTGTGGAGCGACACACTACAGTCCCATGCCGCGTGTTTACTATTAAGCCGCATTGTCGGGGGATCACGTGACACTTAAGTTCCCCCACGCGACACTTAAGTTCCCTCACGCCATTTACGCCGTCCGCAGGAATTTGCTGGGATTACTTGATGTATTTTTTTTTTTTATAATTGTGTTCTTACGATTTCAAACCGATGAATCCAACTTTGTGAACTTGTTTATCAGTATTGGATGAATGTATTAGTTTTAGATTCGTTATTCGTAATGAAAGCAGGTGCCACATGGTGCAATGGTAACAATCTGATGATGTTCTCTCCCCTCCCCCCCACACACACACAGCTCCTCTATTGGCCAGAGGTACCCCCGGAGGCGGAGCTTGTGGTGTTTTCTTTTGTGCTTGATCTTCTGCATTGCGAGCGCTGGACTGATGGTGAGTGAATGCCTTCATTTTCCTTTCTTTTTTAAGCTGATAATTTTGTTGTTTCAAATCGGTTGATCCATTGATATCCAATTGGAATCCACAGCCAAGTGGTGTCAATTCTAAGTGGTTAAAAAGTGTGCCGATCACAAATAGTCATTGTACTGTACTTACCTGTGTTTTACCAGAGGGGGTGCTGTTGCCAAGGTGTTTGGCACTCTTTAATGTAGCTGGGAGTAAAAAATCGAATTAATTAACTTGGAGGAAATGTGGGTTGCACCAGTAGGTCCAGCTCTATTCATCTGTTCATTATGAACTAAGGTTAATCCGTACTGGTCCAATCCTGCCCAATTTACAGCCACATTAGGAAGGGAAAGGAGAGGAAGGGAGAAACATTTCAGTTGACAAGCCTATGGCATGACAATGACGATAATTAATCATAGTTCAAGTGTTTTCTACTGCATTGCCAACCAGTCCCTCCCTATAGCCAAGCTAGATCAACCTAACTCATGAATTTCTGTTTGCTGTGTGCTGTAAATATGGCCGGTCTTACATCCGCAACATAAATCAACAGCACACTTGCGCAAATCCACCTCAAATAATTGCCGTCACCGCAAAATTTGACAAAAATAACACTGAAATGAATCCGCATGAATAAACTCACCGAAAGCATTGAAACTCATTCCCGCAGCCTTCCCTTGCGTATACAGACGGTAAACTGCGCTGGTGTCGGGAGGATGGGAATCTAAACAAATGGTCGAGTCATTTCTCACGAAAAACAAACTTTTTCAGAAAAGTGCTGGCAAAACGCAGGCAAACACTTCTGCGGCACCGTCGGAGGTCCCCTACGATGGTTGTCAGGGAGAATGTTGTGCCCTTGAGTGCAGAGTGACTAATCGCAGGCTTCACACTACATTTACTGGAGCAGCGGAGACAAACTCACCTCCGGGGTGTTTGGAGAACGTTTATTTCCCAGCATATTTTCACCGCTATTTATTCATTTCTTGGATCAGGGTTGTCTCCCACAGCAACTCTGCTGGATTTTTTTTTTTTCTTTCCTGTGGTTAATTCTCCTTTGATAAACAGCATCTGCAAGTAGCTTCCTCCTGGAGCACGTACTGAGTTTACAACGTTAACGGTGTTTCCACTAGGGAGAGCGGGAGATGGAGACGCACGCACAGACACACGCACACGCACACACGCACGCACACGCATACGCACGCACACGCGCACACACGCGCACGCACGCACACGCACACACAACCTGTCACATCAGCTTTCTAATAAACACAAGCAGGTGTATTTTGTTGCTATGCAGGAAGACATTTTTTACAGAAATTTTCCATCACTATATTTCTCTGTATTTGAGAGTGTAGTAGCCTCATGGGTGTAGTCATCAGTAGGCCTGTCTTTCCAGCATCGCAGTCCATGTGTACCTTTTGCCAAGACTCCCAGTCCACACACTGCAGTACACTCTACCAAGTGCTACTCCTGCAGGTAGATTTCCCAGAGAAGGGATGGTCACAGGGAGGAGGAGGAGGAGGAGGAGGAGGAGGGTGGTTGATCAAACGGTCTCTCCAGTGCATCGATTTCTGAAACGCTACGTCAAGTACAATGTTCTTTATATTTTGTTAACTTGTGTACAGTACTCTTTTGTATCCATTTTCTTTTGATGGATCTATTTTTATGCATTTGATGCATGCGTTTTTGAGATGCAAAAAACCTGTAAATCCGATAAGATTGCATAATCAAATCAAATGTATCCATTGGAGATAGTAGTGTGTGTGTGTGTGTGTGTGTGTGTGTGTGTGTGTGTGTGTGTGTGTGTGTGTGTGTGTGTGTGTGTGTGTGTGTGTGTGTGTGTGTGTGTGTGTGTGTGTGTGTGTGTGTGTGTGTGTGTGTGTGTGTGTGTGTGTCATAGTCAGTCATATTTTACCAGTTCAACAAAGGATGGCAAAAAACTAGGTGTTATATTTTGCACGAGTCTAGATCAGATCCCACCAGTACCACTCCATGACGGCAATGTGTTTGTGTTTGTGTGTGTGTGTGTGTGCGCCTGTGCCTGTGTGTGTCCCCCTCCCTCCAGGCCGGCACGTGGGCGAAGGCCCAGAACTACCCGGGCATCTACGCCTCCTGGGCCGTGATGCTGCTGCTGGCGCTGCTCACGCTGGGCCGCGCCTTCTACTGGGCCTGCATGCGGGTCAGCCAGCCCCTCCAGAACTTCACATAAGACCGCCCCCTCTGCCACGCCCGAAACCCCTCCCCTGCCACTTCCTCCCGCCCCAAACCTCGATAGCCCCGCCCCAGACGAGGAGGACCCACCCGGGGGGAGTCGAACCGTAAGGAGGACAGACAGCTTTAAAGAAAGAAAACGAAAGAAAAAGAAAAAATATGTTAACCTATAAAATCATATTTATTTAAATCCAAAATCGTATACAAAAAAAAAACCACCCTTCCTCTTATCTTTTTTTTTTTTTGTCATGCGTCTCTTGAAAGACAGAAAGATCTGTGAGACCTCGGCTGCTATGGGAGTGGAGTTCCTGACGGTGCGTCTAGATGTGCATTTCAAATGTTGTGCCAGTTGTGTAGGTTTTTATTTATTTTAATATTTTAAACTCCTTCGTCTGGCTCTCCTCTCAGACTCCTTCAGTCCCGGGATGAGTTCACGTCCACACCGCTCCGTTATTAATTCTGTGAAAAATGGCAAAAACATGACCAATCATTTATCAACTTGAATTTCCCATTAGGGTTCAGTATTTGGTGATTTTTACTACGCCATTTGTCTGATTCTGATTTGCTTTGTGTGTGTGCGGGGGTGGGGGCATGAAAATCAGATTCAAGCAAATTTGTGCCAGTAAAAAAAAGAATCATGGATAGTTGTTCCAGGGTCTCCATTTCAAACCAACTTCTGAGGGGGTGGGGGGGGGTGTTAAATGCCGATGGCGTAGGCTAGGTTTCCAGCTATGCTATGATGTTTTCCAGTCCAATTACGCCCCTGCTGGGACCCGCTTTGTTCTAAAGCCGCTTTGAAAAGCCTTAACGCGGGAGAACACGGGTGTGACGGAAGGCTGCGAGGGAACCGCCATGCTAAATGCATGTGCATATGGGGAAGACGCACAGACATGGCCGCCAAGTTGACTAGCGCTCCCCCCCCATTCTTCAAGGGCATAACAAAAACACTGTCCCCCGCAAATCCAAATTTCCAAGTTAAAATGACCTCGCGCCGCCTCGCCTCGCCTCGCCTCGCCTCGCGGGTGGATTGTGTTGCATTTGCCGACAGACCCGGCGGGTAAAGAGCTGGCGACACACATTGCCTCCGCGGTGAGATTATCTGGAAGATTCCGGGTTGGATAGTCATTTACGGAGCCGGATTACCGAGTCGTCAAATGCTAAATTGACAGGGACGGCACCATTTCCTAGTCAAATGTGTTCTGCTGCACTGTGTGATCAAATAAATGCTCAAGTGATTCCACATTCTGTGTGTTTGTCTCTAGTGAGTGACTTCACCTGATGCTAATTTGAGCCATCCAGTCGCAGCAGCCTGTTGATTACAAATGGTGCTGTTCCTTGGGTTTACATCATTTGTATTTATTGCTGTGTGGGCATGGAATTTAATTTGAATTCCATCCGATTATGAATGCCGGGCATACACTATATGATTTCACAGCCAATTTTGCGCTGTTTTACAGATTTTGGAGATCGGAATGAAATCGCAAGGGTCAACGAGCCCCAATAATCGCATCCTCCCATCGTCCCCGAATCCAGTCTACAACCGTTTTTTCCAACACGTTTGATCGTTTCGTCGTAACTCCTGTCGTGTCGAGTGGTACGACGAGGCCATTTGTCTCACTGGCCACCGAGAAGTCACCAGTACGTGATTCGTGTCGCTCCTGCTCCTCATTGATATCGAAAAACATGCCTTGAAAACAATTGGCACCCTGGTGGCTAGCTTGGAGTATGGCGCATCGACGTGTCCAAAAAGTTTGTTTCTTTTTTCCTTTTGGCTGTTGTGTTTCAGCACATGTAAAGACTTGACAAATTGTGACCTAGTTGATGTTTGTCACGACGCGCTGACAGTGATGGGCGTCCGACCTCGCATCGTAGCCTCGTCTTAAAGTGTACTCTAGCGATTGTGGGATGGGATTCGCGATCGGTAGTCGGGAGTGTGATGATAACATTTGGAAAGGGTTCTTGTGTCATGGATGCTTAGTGTGATGCTTGTTCTCAGCCAGCCAGAGAACGGTACGTTAAGTTGATGCCGAGTACACCCACCGGGGGGGGGGCTGGGCCATACAGAAGAATCTAAGACTTTTTCAGTAAATATCCCAGTAAACAATCAGATGAGTTCCACAAAGGTGTTGTGTGTTCCATAACCGAACCATTACCGTTTGAGCAAGGCATTTTGAACATTTTGGAAAACCTTTAAATATAACCAACATGCCAGATGAAGTGGGTAAAAATCCTAATTATGACATTGTGTATCATGATATGTTTATTTCATCATAATGGAACTACTTCAGAAGCAACATAATGGAACTACTTCAGAAACAATAATCCCGTTATATTGAATTATTGGCCGTCCTGATGGCACAAACGATACGTTACAATGTGCTCACGTGATATAACTCTGTTAGCAGCTTGTCTGTGGTTCGGAATGTACTAGGTTTAATTTGGGTTATTTTTTTTTCCAAGGTGTTTATTTTTGTCTTTATTGTAAATATATTTGTTGTTGATGTGAAGTACGTGACTAAGCTAATTATGTTGCACTACTGTGCTTTTAACACTATTCCTGTGACCGCTGGAAGAAATGTTTTTATTTATTGTTTAAAAAGAGGGTTATTTTTGCAACGCTTCTCTTGTTACATATTTAATAATTTGATGACCTACTAACCTAATAAGCCTCTGGACGACCCACTATTACATGTCCAAATCTTAGTCACCAACTCAGACACACACACACACACACACACACACACACACGTACGTTCTAATCCCCACCATGCATCACGTTCTACTAATGCATACAAGTACATCTATACTGATATGTACCTTACACCTTACAGTGAGACATACTGCATTCCCCTAATGAGACTTGAATGAAGGTAGCATGGAGCTGGTGCATAAAGTACGTGGCCAGGGGAGGGAAATTTCAACAAAATCTCAAGGCCTTAAATCCTAATCTAATAAATAAAAAGAAATCAGCAAACGTGTTTCTGATTTTTTATTTAGTAAATTGGCAGCGGTGCAATCGGGGATCAGCCTTTTCTTTCTCTCAGATGTCTTTAGAAAAACATTAATAAAACTCGGAGAGCCTCTAAAATAAGTGAAATTATCCAGCCAAATCAAAGCATTTCTTTTCCTTCTCAATATTTTCTAAATAATAGGATGAGGGAGGAAAAAAAGGTTGTTTTTCATTCCCGTGTCATGTTTTATTTTGTGACTAAATATTCATCATGCTCACAAATGATCCAGAACCTGGCTGATACTATTCCTCGATATATTGTTTACACACAAATAAAGACATATTGTATGACAAGGTCGTCATGGTGGTGTGTGTGACTATTATTTACACCCCCCCCCCCCCCACAATAATGCAGGATTAAATGGAACCAATCATTTTCTGAATTCCTTGATGGTGTTTGCAAGGCTTTTTTCTAATATCGAAAACTGACAAATACTTAAAAAAATTAATTCTGACTTGAATATGACATCTTGTATTTGAATATTTAATTCAATAGAGCTTCAAGAAAGAGTTGGAACAGCAAATGTGTTGTACAATTAGGGGAAACAATCTAAATTTGAAGCTGCTTAAGGGGAAATTAAGGGTAAAGTCTGCTTAAGTCAGTGTGCAAGGGGTTAAACAAACTACCTCCATGAGGAAAATAATGATTTTATGTGCATGAGAATAGAACTAATTATTCAAAATGAAAATAATAGCTGTAACTTGAAGAGTTGAACAATGAAACCACTTAAAACGTCATTTGAATCAGAGCAACAGAATCAGAGCGTTCCACCTCACTAGATTCTGAATCATCAGATTCCGATGAATCCCCCCCTCCTCCTCTGTACACCATCATCTCCCTCCTTCTCCTCATCGATCTCACGCTCATCTTCCTCGCTCTCTTCAGCTGGTCCTGGTGCAGGTCGACGTGTCGGGAGAGAAGGTAGTGTGTGTGACGGACAGGGCGACAGCCGCCACTCACCAGGGAGGGGTTGGCCCACTAGATGACGCCAAGTAGTTGCCGCGGAGGCACTGTTGGCGGAGGCTGTCTGCATCTTGGTACGGAGCATACCGGGCAGCTGGTGCGAGATGGCGGGCATCGGTATCGGCTATATCAATGACAACAGGGCCAGTGTAGCCCGACTCATGCAGAACTGCATAAGCAGAGAAGAGAACGGTGTCAGCCTCAGACTGGTCAAAGCTGTAGTTCGGCATCGGTTGCTGGGTTGACAAGTTAGTGCAGTGGGAGCCGAAAGAGTAGACGATCTCTTTCTGTGCAAGGTCGGTCGGGCAGCTGCGTATTAGTTTTTGCAAACACGGCCTTGTTGCTGACGCTACACAGTAGTGTTGTGAATGCTCTGGCAGATGGGGAGGGGGTCTGGCAAGAAGCTGGTCAACCTCTCCTCTCCCAGGTCATGTTCCAACCCCTACATCTCCAACATGTCCCAGGCCATGTTGGAGTCGGGGTTGCCTATGATGGACTGAGTGAAGTCAGTACAAAGGAAGGCGACCTGATTAGCAGGGAGAGCTGTCAGCATTGCCCAGAAGTCAGGCAGCCTCCTCCCGTACCTGTTGTTGTCGTATGCTACCAACCACGGCATCACGGCGTGCAGAGAGGTAACATACTTGCAGATATGGATATGGACTGCGTGCACATTCACATGATCTGTCATCTTCAGTCGTCCGCCATGTCGCCGGCCTCCACCTGGGTGAATAAGTTGGTGATGAGGCTCTCGAGGTCAGCGTCATCCTCCAGTACCGCATGGGCAGCAGTGCAGGATTCTTGGGGGGAGGGAATCGAATCTCGAGGTTCTCCTTCATCTCATCGGTCAGGTTGGGCGTGAGCCTCCCTTTTACCAGCTGACTCATGATGAGAGCCTCATACATGAGCCTCAAGCAACACAGCCCCCCCTTCTTGTGACGCTTGCCTTTCCGGGCAAGATCGACGGGAGCCCTTTGCAATAACCCCTACCGCCACGAGTACGTCTCCTAGCTCACTCCCCTTGTAGTGATTGTAGATAGCACTCACCATCACACACTGTGTATGGAAGGGACAGGGAAAGGGCACAATGACGTGGTACTTGTTCGGGTTCTCGGCCTGGAGCAGGGTGATAAGGACACACAGTATACAGGATGGTCTCCCAGTAAGAAGGCGAAGGCCATGCGCTCAGTAGCGATGATGGTAGACAGCTTGTTCATGACGTCATTCACAACTGACTTGTTGCGTAGTTGATTTGTCACCAAGTTATATTTGTTTCAACCTTGGAGTATTGTAGATCATTTGACGGGTAATGTCATGATCTAAATGATCAAATATAGTTTAAAAAGTAAAATGTACGCCTGTTCTTTAGAAGGTGTCTTTTATAGACAATTTTCACTGAAAAACATCTTTTCGCTCTCCTGGATGGTGGCCATTTTGATGTCTGGGTCAAAATGATGTCTTCATACATGATTCTAGGTGATTCTAGGTGTACAAATCAAATCAATCATCAAAACATCTTAGCCAGAGGGTGATCACAGAATTGAGGTTTTAGACCCAACTAATAATCATCAAAACATATGCATTGTAATATGAAGTCCAGATATTGCGGTGAAGGCGCAGCAAATTGTCTTTACTGACATACTTATGTTAATATTTAATTAAGTAAACTTCTCCTCTAATCCTGTCTTCTCCTCTCCTTATCTCCTCTTCTCCTCTACTTTTTTATTCTATTGCTATGCAACCTGGCACAAAAAATTCCTTCAGGATTAATAAAGTTCTATCTTATCTTATCTTATCTCTTATGTTCTCCTCTCCAGCCAGCTCCCTGCTCGACATTTGCTTCAATGTAAATATCATGTATGCCCCTGAATATAACACACTGTTGGACCTATCACTAATGGAGCCAAGTTCCACCAGTACATTAATTTAAAACCAAATTTAAATTAAGCCTACCAGTTGCCACAATCCACTGGGTAGACATTTATGATGTCACCTATTTCAATATAACAATTTTTTTCATGTCTCCACAAATGCCATGATCACTATTATTACCACTAGCTTTAGGTTGGTTGACATTTTCCACAATATTTATATTTCCATTCTCCAAAGGTCATCAAAAGTATGACAAGCAGGCTAATGCACAAGATGGTGTTCTGTGCTGTACATTGTACTGTACTGCACTATGTTTTATACTTCTGTATTCTTCTTTATATGACTGTAGTTTTCAACCTTTTAGATGGCAGTAAACTCACAAATGTTTTATAGTGCATGGTTGGTTTTCAGATCCATCCCGTAATGCTGTTTTGTCTGTCAGCTCTCATTGACATAATTGTTCATGTATTTTTCTTAAGGCAGGGAAATGAATAATTATACTGATTGGGAGTGAATTTACATATAAATGCTTCTTGGTCATAATCATCCACATTACTGAGAATTATCTTTTTTGTATTTGTGCACTTATTCATAATATTAAATGAAAATGACATTCTTGTGATTATTAGCTTGTTCAAATATATTTCTATTGTTTCATTTTGGTAATGTAGTTACCCATTAGGATTACTTCTATTCAATCCCAAAGCTTAGAGGCCTTAATAAACTACCACCACAATAAAAGAGAATGAATTAGTTAAACTGGTACAAATGGGCAAATTCATTGAGAAAAATCTTGAATTGGATTTCCTCTGAATGCATGAGTGCCATCGGTCCTTTCAACCTTATCTACTGAAGGGGGTTCATTCATTGCAGGATAATAGATCTGGCAGAGAATTCAGTTGAGGAGTTCTGGTTTGATCTCTCTTTGTGCTTAACCTGCAGCCTTAACTTTTGCTGCTATTTACTCCAATAAAATAATATCTGAAATATAAAGTCTCTCAATCCGCAAGTCAATCCATCCAGTTATCTCTCAACCGTCCTACCAGCGTGGCCAAATGTCATCCATCAATGAGATCCATCATCTCTGACAATGATATAGATAGAAATGTAGTGACAACCCCAGCCACCAGAGGCTGCTAATGAGAAAATACGTACATTGCGCAGGTTTAGGTTTCAGTGTCCTTGGGGAAGGAACAGACCTAACTCCCTAATTTCACAATCGTGTGTGTGTGTGTGTGTGTGTGTGTGTGTGTGTGTGTGGGTGTGAGTACGAGGCTTAAAGTGCACTTTGAGTGGCCCGGTAGCTGCTATGGAGGAGCTATTATACACCATCTCCTTCACCATTTACTTGCTTTGTGTTATTTCTATGGGTGGAGGGGAGGGGGGGTCTGACTGTTTGGCCGTGGACTCCAGCTTCCCTCGTGTCATTTCTTCATACCTGCTGCTGGGCCCCCCCTGGCCTCTTCAGTTACATGCGGATGTATTTTTTCTGCCTGGACACAAAGAGATCTCGGGATTGGAGACACGGAGAAACCTTTCAGAAACCACAGCTCCCCGGGAGGGCGGGAGAACCAGGGGGGAGGGGGGGGGGGGGGGGGGGGGGGGGGGGAAACACATCCAATAACCTTCTGGGGTTGAGCTCTAAGCATGTTAGCCTGATGCTGTAGTTTGCAAAACAGTGAGCTAGCTGTTAGTTTGCTGGGTCTTTCTATGTATCTTTCATCTATTGAAAGCTTTTCCGCTGTAACACACTCTCTGTGTCCGTCTCTCTGTCTCTGTCTCTCCCATAAGTGCACTAGTAGTGGTAGCGCATCCTCAGTAAACCTAATTATGTTCCTGCAACATTTTATGAAATCTGCGACCAGACGACCCAGTCAAAAAAAAGCATACAAACGTAAAGTGATGCTTTTCCATTAAATTAACGTCACATTATACATGCTACGATCATTCACCATCATAACGTACAGTGTGATCCAGTAGTTGTATATTCTAAGTGACAACAGTACATACTGCAAATACATGATGTAGTTGTACATTGACCAAAGCACTGAATGAAGAACGGTCAGATTTCCTAGAATATGTCACATAATGAGAACTATCAATGTTAAATGTAAAATGACTATCATTTACAGATGTACAAATAAGAGGAAACTGGGCTCTGGACTCATAGATGGAGCCAAAAAAAGGGCAAGTCTCCAAGGAAGGTCACCTCGGCTCTGGAGTGAGTGACTCACTGAGGCCATTCAAACTCAGTGTTTAATACTCATCTAAATGTACTTTAGTGTGACTGTAATAGTTTTCTGTTCTTGGGTAACAGTCGCTGTTTCTTGCGTTTTCTCGGTGAAGGCAAGAAAACGCTGACGCTAAGCACCAGGGGGAAACCCCTCCTCCTCCTCCTGCTGGAACGATCTCTCCGTTTTATATCCCGGAAATGTTCATTCACAATTTTCGTTTTTCGTATTTTTCCGTCGCAGCTGTGTCACGGAATTAGGTTACGCGCTGAAAACGTACTTTTCTTTCTGGCTTCTTTATACTGTGCGGGTTTCGTCCAACCTCCCCCCCCCCCCACCCCCCCCCCCGACACCTCACCCTCCACCTGTGTGTTTATAACATGCACCCAGACACACACACACGCACACACACACACACACACACACACACACACACACACACACCCCGGGAGCTGTGTTGCACGGCTTGCTGTGAGCATTGCAGCAGCAGCAGCAGCAGCAGCAGCAGCAGCAGGGTTTGTTGGGGAGGCTGGATCTGGCTGCAGAGCTGATCCCGTCTCACGCTAACAGGATTTGACCTGTAAGACGACGGGCATCACGCTCATCTGCCGCAATACCATCATCCTGTTTAGCATGCACACTCTCTCACTATTGTCCCCACAGCGCACGCACGCACACACACACACACACAGTCATACAGACACACACACACACACACACACACACACTCATACAGATACACACACTCATGCACACACATATATGTGCACTCATACAGACACACACACACACACACACACACACACACACACACACACACACACACACACACACACACACACACACACATACAGACACACACACACTCAGACACATGCACATGTGCACTCACACACACACACACACACACACACACACACACACACACACACACACACACACACACAAGGAAAGAAGTCATTTGGCACAGGATAGAAAGAGAGAGAGAGAGAGAGACAGAGAGTGAGCCATGGGAGTGGTGGGGGTTTGGAGTGGTGGTGTAGGGAAGAAGAAGTGTGTGTGTGTGTGTGTGTGTGTGTGTGTGTGTGTGTGTGTGTGTGTGTGTGTGTGTGTGTGTGTGTGTGTGTGGAGGATTCCAGGCTGATACAGGGAGCTAAGTAGCAAATTAAACCCTGTGGCCGTCAGCCCTAATCAGCTGTAAAACAAACAGTCCCTTTTAGAGGGGATCTAATCCCGCTTTACACACGCACACGCACACACACACACGCACACACACACACACACACACACACACACACACACACACACACACACACACACACACACACACACACACACACACACACACACACACACACACACACACACACACACACACACACACACACACACACTCACGCACACAGGCAGGCAGTCTGGCAGGTGATAATACCGCACACAGGATGATGATGTGGGACTCGATGGAAAGCAAATTCCCGCCTGACGGCGCTTTTGTGTGTGACTGCCGGAACGCCATCCGATTGGCTCCTCCGAGTCCCTGAGACGTCCTTGTGGGGCGGCGGCGCGGCGGCGGCGGCTTCTGCCTCACTGTTGCTTAGCTTTGTGTTTGTTTCCGCTGCTGCACTTGTTGATGTTGTTGTTGTTGTTGTTGTTGTCGCTCTTTCACAGATCCTGTTGATGATGGACTGTGCTAATATCCTGTAGAGCCGACGGCCCCACACTGCCCCGCACCTCTGCCAAGTACATCAATCAGGGGGGGAAAAGTCTGTCCCCTCCGTCACCGCGATGGGTTTGTGTTGCAGTAAACACTTCAGTGACTTACAGCTGTCCGCTTCCCCGCTGAGGGAAAAGCAAACTCCTCACCTCAGCAATAAAACGGCCCGGTCTGAACGCCGCAAAGCATCGGCATCGCGATATACTCGATGCTATGTTGTGTGTGTGTGTGCGCGCGCGTGTGTGTGTGTGTGATACACGCGTGTGCACACGGCCCACTTAGTATCTGCATCTGCACACACTTGAGCTTATAGAGGTCAAAGTTAGTGTGTGCACCTATACGCTTGCGAATGGGGTGCAGGTGTGTGAGCGTGTGTGCAATGTTGTAGCGCTTGCAGCTGCCCGTGTGTGCGTGCGTGCGTGCGCGTGCATGTGCGTGTGTGTGTGCGTGCGTTCACGTATGTGTGTGTGTGTGTCGGTATGTCTGTGCGTAAGTGCTGCATTTTCTTTGCGCACGTGTGTGTCTGGTTTCAGTGGTGCACGACCCAAGCCCCCCCCCCCCCCCCCCCTCAACCACGGCCCTGCTAAAAGCACAACGCTAAACTCAATTAGCATCATGCATAATAGATGGCTGTCTGGAAGAGTATTTGTATTTACACTGGAATTAAAAGCCTCCGGTGTCGGCTATCTCAGCTAAGGGACGTATTTTGGAAGATGCTGTGTGTGGTGCAGGTGTGTGTGTGTGTGTGTGTGTGTGTGTGTGTGTGTGTTTGATGGGGAGGCGGTGCGGTGCAGGGGAGGAGGCGAGGATTTTTCAGCTCGGAGCTCGCCGCAAGGCCGCTTTTATTTGATAGCTATTTGTTATCGCACACTTTTATATGAAGTGTAAAAGGCGGCGTAAAGACGATATAAACGGAACAAGGTGGAGAGCCGGCGACTTACAAGGAGTTATTCCAGACGGACAAGCGGTGCGGCTGGGAACGGATCTCCCGTTGAGACACTGAGCAGTGCTTTTAATCTCAATCTTCTCGGGTGAACTATATGTTGCAGAGGAGACAGGTTCAGGCGGTTCAAACTCCTCCATATATGATTCATAACAAATATAACCCTCACTCAGGGGACTAATGGGCCACTAGTCCAGCCCTCGTCTCCGAAGATGATCATGTTTAATCATTATGATGAAACGTATACTTATTTTTTTTTTAACAATAATGGCTGCTCTTCCGATGTCCCGCGGTTTGCGCAAAGCAATTATTCATGTTGGCTTCTTGATCTCAGCCCACGGATCTCCTTCCACTTACTCTCATTTCCCTGTTCTATGATTTTATTCAAACTTGTTTCATTGTATAATCTGTCATCATATCAAGAGATGCTGAGTCTCGGACTCACAAGAGATTGTGAGTCTGAGAGTTGAAGTGGTTTGTTTTTTTTGTCCGTTGATATTTGCATTTTAGAATAGAGTTTTAAGTTACAACTTAGTTATACTCGGAACGGAGAGAAGAGAGAGAGAAAGAGAAGGGGGGAGAGAGAGAGGAGAGGGGAGAGAGTGAGAGAGCAAGGAGGGAGCGAGAGAGAGAGAGGGGAGAGGGAGAGAGAGGGGGAGAGAGAGAGGAACAGAGGTGGGAGGGGTATTTCGGGTGGTGGTGGTGGTGGTGGATGGTGGAGGGGGGTATAGGGGTTGGGGGCTGGTGAGGTGGGATGACAAGCCGGGGGTGTAGGGTGTGTGTGGGGGGGGGGAGGGTGGGTTAAGAAGAATCTGTCCCATCTATCTATCCCTCATCAGTCCCCAGACCTGAATGGGATCTGGCACAACAACAGCACCACCACCACCACCACCACCACCGCCTCCACCACCATCAGCACCATCACCACCACTCCCAGTGTCATCCATCAGACGGGGTTGGAGCCACGCTGGTCACCCCCCCCCCCCGCCCCTGCCACTGCCTCGCGTCCCAAACAAGGTAACGGCAACTTTTTTCACGATATGATCCGTCTCCCCCTCCCCTCGCCTCACGACCTGCATCTCTGTTGGAGACGTCATGGTTGGGAACGGTTGGGAGAGATCGGAGAGCGCGTTGGCGTGGCCGATTAACCACAAGCTCCGTTTTAATTGCCTACGATTCAGAGTCATCGTGTGAAACTTCTTCAAAGATTCCCGGTGGCGCGGTAGATATGCCGTCTTGTTGGCAGTGGCGAGGAACAGGGCGGTGGGGGGGGGGGGGGGGCTAGGACGCACTGTAGAGCTTGTTGCTTGGTAGACATCCTAAGACTAATTGAGCGTTTTCGTTCGATTGGTTGAGGCGCTCATTGGAGGTCCTCAAACTGTGCATTGTTAAGTTGAGCAATGCCAGAGATAAAAATTTTACATTTACATTTACATTTAGGGCAGACGGGCTTTTATCCAAAGCGACTTACAAAGAGTACATTTGTTGAAGGAGAGCAGCAATATATCACTGTGGTGGAAAACAAATCTAAAAAACTAGAACCAGATTTCTTTTTTTGTTGTTGGTTCTAAATGATTGTTAAGAGCCACACCAAACTGTATGTGTGTGTGCGTGTGTGTGTGCGTGTGTGTTTATGCGTATGGAGGAGATAGTTAAAGTGTGTTGTGTGTGTATTTGTGTGTGAAGAGGGGGAGAGAAAGTGTATTTGATGAGTGTGTGTGTGTGGATTTGTATGTGTGTGTGTGTGTGTCTGTTTATGCGTATGAAGGAGAAAATTAAAGTGTCTTGTGTGTGTATTTGCGTGTGAACGGGGGAGAGAAAGTGTGTTTGATGAGTGTGTGTGTGTTTGTGTGTGTATGTGTGTGTGTGTGTGTGTGTGTGTGTGTGTGTGTGTGTGTGTGTCTGGTGTGTGTGGTGTGTGTGTGGTCTCACTACTAAGGTGATGAGTTTTGAGCCTAATCAGGTCTAGGTAGTTTGGATGTATGTTTGAGTCATGTGAGGATATTAAGAACTAAGGTGTGTATGAAATAAATGGATGGTGGTTTCAGAAGAAAACATTGTTTTTGCTAAATGTATTCCTCGTTATTATTATTATGTAAAAATTGGAATTGGCACATGCCAACATGCCAACATGCCAATATGAAACTGCACAAAAATGAATTAAATTGAAGCCAAAAAGTTGCATAATCAGCTCCATCTTTATTTCGGTGTTGGTACATAACTAAATATAGATTCCTAGACGTCTGATTGCCTCAGACAATTCATCTGTTATATTTCTATAATAAGAGTCGCCACTAAAAAGGAGAGAGCGTCATCTCTGGTGGCACACGTTATTGCAATAGCTTTCCCCTGATTGGCTGCGATTGTTGGAGGATGGAAGATTACTTTGCCCTCCAACAAGCAGTTGCTGATGTCACCAGCACCGGCACTCATTTGGATCAAAGGTTATGAAATGACTGTTTTCATTAACAGTGATTTTCAAGCAACAGTGATTACCAACCCCGTGTTTGACGCTGCCCCAGTGGTTTAATTGTAGTGTTTAGTTTGTTTACTCATTAATGGGGAGGCCATTTAATTTGTTTGTCATTAACTTCTTCTTCTTCTTCTTCTTCTGTGGTATTTTACTGTAGATGCAATGTGGCTGCAGGTCCTCCCCTATGTCCCCCCTCTCCTCTCCATACTGGAGTAGAAGTAAGTGTGCTTTCATTGATGACCAGAGTTTGCATAGTTTTGCATATTTAGCAATTATGTGTGAGTGAAAGCATTTGTTAAAGGTATGTGTGTGCATACATTTGTTATTGTTTGTTCTATTCTTCTACTGTCTTGAAACTGGATGAATTTTCACATGGATGAACAAATAATACAAGTGAATGAAACATGTGTGTATGCATAAATATACCATCCCACACCTCAAGGTTTGCACATAACTTCCTGGTTTCCCCAGCAGTGCTGTTTCCTGATTGGGCCTACAAGCCCGCCTGGTCGCCAGGCTCCAGGCAGGTGCAGCTGTGGCACTTCCTGTTGGAGCTGCTGGGGCGTGGCGAGGGCGGGGCCATCGGCTGGGGCAGCGAGTGGGGGGAGTTTGTCATCCGGGACCCCGAGACCCTGGCCCGTCTGTGGGGCGAGAGGAAGGGGAAGCCACACATGAACTACGACAAGCTGAGCCGCGCGCTAAGGTGAGGGGCTCATACACACACACACACACACACACACACACACACACACGTGCACACGTGTACACACACATCTGCATGCGCACACATGTGCACACACAAGCACACACATATACATGCACACACAAAGACACGTACACATGCAAACATGTATGCACACACACACACACACACACACACACGTTGTGCACACATTGCCACACACATTGGCACACAATCAAATACATACGCATGCACAAACACATATACACACACATAAATGCACGTGCACACACACATGCATGCATGTACACACACACACATATACACACAGAGTTCCATTACAATACACACACACACACACACACACACACACACAAACACACGTAGTGGATGTGTGAATGTATGTAATCCTTCCATTTAATCCCCACAAATGCACCCAGAGGACACACAAACACACACACACACACACACACACACACACACACACACAAAGGAAGGTAACACTGTTTGTAAAACTCTGCTCTTCCAGATACTACTACAACAAGAGGATCCTGCACAAGACCAAAGGCAAACGCTTCACCTACAAGTTCAATTTCAGCAAACTCATCCTGGTCAACTACCCCGGCTTTCCCACCTGCCATCAGGTCATTTTTCCTAAAGCCCCCACACCGTGTGCGTCTCTCTGTCTGTCTGCTGCGTGCCCACCCACCCACCCCCACCCACCCACCGCTCTCGAAGGCCACGGCGGTTTACAGCTGAGCAGAATACTAATGATGGATGAGTCCAGCAGGGAACAGCCCAGACTGAAGTGTGTGTGCTAGCGCTGACAACGTTTGCTCATTTATTTAAGTACTCGTGCCGTTGTTTCGCAGGAAGCCTTGCTTATTGCAGATGGCGGCACTTTGCTGTGGCAGAGGCTCAAAACGTCAGAGTGAGACGATGCAATAAAGTCTGCTACTGCTGTACTACTGAGCCAGGATCCAGGAGACCCTTGTTGATCACAAGTGAAGCGATGGCAGGAACCGATGGCGTGAGCCTCCTCTCCTTAAGCTGCTCCAGGCGTCCACTCAAATCTCCTTTCATTCTGCTTTGTTCTGACGAGGCAGATTTAAACAGAGGATCTCTCTCTCTCTCTCTCTCTCTCTCTCTCTCTCTCTCTCTCTCTCCCTCCCTCTGTCTGAGTTTTCTGCTTACCTGGCAGCATTCAGAAAGCCATGTGTTAGCTTACATGCATTCGCTTGCCTACACGGGGGGGCTGTAATGCGATGGGAGCCTCCGTGTCCAACACCCCCTCCCCCCCATGCCCCCCCCCCACACCCCCACCCCCCACACACACACACCCCTAAACACGCCCACCTTGAAAAAAATCCCTTTGGAGGCTCCGAATTGAATTGCATTGGATTGACTTGAATTGAATTGAAGTGATTGAACAGGAGACAGCGTTTTCAGTCATTCACATGAATACAGAGTTAAGTGAATCACAAGGCTGCTGCACCCTCAAAAGCCACAGGGAAGCCTCGACTGGAACTAGATCTTTTTAGGGGGACGACGATAGATCTGCTGTTTGGTAGCCAGAGGAGATTAAGAAGAAAAAAAAAAGAACACCCCCTCTATGAACTGAGGAGAATCCTATTTGGTGTGTCAGCCCAGATTTACGCTGACCCCATCCGGCCGCTCCATAATACACTTACACGGGGGCAGCCGTAATGTAGCAATGTATTAGCCCATTCAATATTTTTCTACTTTCTTCGCCCTCGGTCTGAACCCATCCTCCTCCTCCTCATCCTGCAGCTGCTCCCACGGGTGCCTCTCTCCTTCCCTCCCTTCTCCTCAGAGACCGGCTCCACGCTGGGTGGAGGAGCAGAGCTTTCTCTGGACAGAGGTAGGTAGCTACTGCTGCTGCAGTAGTAGTTGATGCCACCACCCCACCCTAAAAAAAAAAAACCCTCCACCTGTGTTCTGACACAACAACAACAACAACGTGTACATGTGTGCTGTGCTGAGAATCAATTATTTTAATCAAAAACGAAGCCGTGCACGTCGATAGTTATCGTATTTTCATTTGTATTTTCGTGTTAATACAGTTTTCAGATTCACATTCGCATTCAGGGTGCTTTATGGTGTGTTTTGGTGTGCTAGACATTGGAATAGGTCATGGAGATATATCTCGAAAGGCCACAGACTTCACACAAGAAGAGGGCAGAGACAAATTTTCCCCGGACCAATTAGCAAGATATGAAAACCTTTTTGGAATTTGTCAGTCTAGGTGAATGCAGGTTATGCACATTTTGTCCTGCAGTGGCTGACGGAATACCTATTAGGTATTAATAACTAACTGCAATGTTGTCACACACACACACACACACACCCCATATGCTTTGGCGTCATAACCTTTTCCACACGCTTTAACCACATTAACTCTAAATAATGAGTTACTTCATCCAGTATGAGATCCTACCTACTTTGTTTCAGCCTCACCACATAAAACACATTTATCCTTCTATTTCCTACATTTTGGCTTCATTGCATAGTAAAAGGGTTTAGTATTTGTGTCCTACTTTTAATGAAGCTCTTTTAATTGGATGGTGATAAATGTCAGCCGAATGCATTAAGTTTGACAGTAGCTAATATGGGCCCAGTCCTCTGAATCTCTATCAACTGATGAACTATCTCACAGATCATTTGATAGTCAACCCACTTATGTGTCCCCCCTCCCATGTCCTTGATTGACAGCCGTTCAGCCAATGGCGCACCCCTTCTTCCGCCCTTACTGTCTGCCTAAGCCAATCCCGTTGGCGCGTGCCCTCCAAGGCCATGCCCCCATGGTCTCTGCCACGCCTCCCCCGGGTGCCCACCTCCTGAGGGATCTAGGCCTCCCCCTGGGCGTCACGGCGACGCTTCACGGTGACTTCCCGTCGCTGGCCGGCGGCGGCGGCGGCTGGCCCTCCAAGAGCACCTTGGGGTGGGATCTGAGGAGCTCCACCGGTGGAGTGAAGGAGAGCGAAACTGGATACAAGTCCTTAGGGAGAAGAGTAGAGAAATGATACGACAACGAGATTATTGTTATTATTATTAGATTATGATTATGAGATAACAGGGTGGCAATTAGTAGAGACTCCATGGACAATTTCCTTCTGTTTAAGATATTAAATGTAAACATTATTTTTTCTTCTTTGGTTATTTATACAGTGTTATTTCCCCCCTTATAAATAATATAACATAACTTTGTATTGTCTTTTTGTGTGTAGGAATGTTGGGGAGATGTATCTTTTGAGACCATAGCTTTCATAGCTTTTCATTATGTGACAGGGAATTGCACTTGTGAACAATTAAAAACATGCACTTGTGTTTGAGTAAATAAAGCTGTTCTCTCAACTTTAATTCTTCATCGTTTGTCGTGACTTCTCCTCTGATTCCAAGGTGTATGCAGATAACAAACCGGAATATAAATGATGCGTTCACATATACACGCTGAGACATTGATGGGAACGGGGACACACAGTAGATGTCTCTCAGCAGCAGTGTTGTAATGTAACGAAGTACAAATACTTCGTTACTGTACTTAAGTAGAATTTTCACGTATCTGTACTTTACTTCGTTATTTATATTTCTGGCAACTTTCACTTTTACTCTACACTACATCTCCTAAATAAAATGTATACTTTTACTCCGATACATTTCTCCTAAGCATCTTCGTTACTCGTTACTACAAAATAAAATCATTAGAAATGTGTTAAGACTGCAGGTTTGGCGAATCACGCGCGAAACCAACCAGACGCGCAAAGCGCACGCGTACTGCTGCGGGCGCACGCGCTTTACTTCCGCTCCCATGTTAACGGATGGCGCGGTTCACACTGGACGCGGGCGGACGGATTTTTTTCCGCTCGGGGCCGAATTTTCCGTGCACAATATCTGCATCATATTCAGTTAAATCAAGTCATACATTTTGCATACAACCAAAACAACATTCTAATAATAATAATAATAATAATCATGATTATTATTATTATTATTATTATTATTATTAACATTCTATATAGTTTAGATATTTGTTTTAATCACACTAAAGTGTGATCATAGCATCAATATCAATCAATTCCCGCGTCTGGTAACATGGGAGTGGACGCGTGCGCAGCAGTACGCGTGTGCTTTGCGAGTCTGATGGGTTCAGTCCGCGCGCACGAAAGCGTCCGTCCGCGTCTGCTGGGTTTCGTGCGTAAGAAGTCCCGCGTGTCCAGGATGTCAGTAGAATCAACGACTGATGCCACTTTTTTTTTTAACTTGTACTTTTACTTCCAATACTTAAGTACATTTAATATCAGAAAATTACTTTTGATACTTAAGTACAATAAATATCAGATACTTCAAGACTTTTACTCAAGTACATTTCTAAAAGGTGAATTTAACTTCTACCAAAGTCATTTTCTGGTCAGATACTTGTACTTTTACTCAAGTATCGCTTTCAAGTACTTTATACAAGACTGCTCAGCAGCATCAGGACCGACCATTAGGGACCAACTCCTTTGTCATCACGTTAACTGTACATCATTACACACGTCGTCACACCTCCAGCCCAGCAGGCGGCAGCAGCAGCGTCAACACGTCACCAATAATTCATCACAGCCAGCAGAGCAAGAGTTGGGAGGTTTTTTTTTTCCCGGGAGAAAACCGAAGACGCACTTTTGGCGCGGAATATATGATCTCAGAGCGGACTCAGAGTTCCGTTGCCGCGAAATTGATTTCCACACATTGTGCTGTCATTCAATCGTATATTCGCCCACGAAGAGCTTAAAGGCAACATGCAGAGAAGCATCGCGTAAGTATATAGTTAGAGACGAGCTATAAGACTGTAAGATGATGTTAGCGCTAGCACTAGCTCCTTCTCTATGTACAGATCTATAGAGGTTGCGTTGTACGGAAGCCAGCGAATGTTAACATGTCTGTCCATGTAACTGTCCATGGGACTGTCCATGTAAACAAGCCTTCCCTGCATTACTTTGACACGTTTACAGAGATGAATGTGTCTTGAATGTGTTCTGTCTCTGTCACATTTGATCAATGGTTCGGCTCAAAGCTAAACCTTATTTAAAACCTTGTTATGTGCTTGTTTTGTGTGTTCCCTGTGTCCTCCACACCAGCTCCTTCTTCCAGCCCAAGAGCAAGGAGAAGAAGGACATCAAGAAAAAGAGTGATGAGCCTGTGAAGGAGTAAGTCATGATAAGTGATCCTTGAACTGCAGTGTACACAAAGAGTTGTCAGCCTGTAATGGTTGCCTTGTGCCTTGTGGGGGGACAGTGAGACATCATCTGAGGCGTATCTTTAGGCAACTCCTGAGGGGACACGTTGGAGACAAGACTGACATTTCTAAGTTAATAACACTAAAAAGGATCCCACAGTGTACAGTAGATTCACTCGAAATGCTCCCTTAAAATGTCGACCCAGCAGCCGAGATTACTGCTCTGTACTATACAGCAGGATTGTACAGTATGTGCGAGTATTGCTGATTATTTTAGGGTTCAATCCACAAGGTTCACAAAGCTGCATATTTCCTCATGTGGTTACCCATAGCAACACGTTTTTTCTCTCTGTTTGAGCTGTAAGTTGTTCTCCGGTGCCCACCCCCACCCCACCCCACCCCACCCCCAGGCCTGTCAAAAGCCCCCTCAAGACGCAGAACGGTGTCCAGGAAGCTGATTCGCCGGTCAAGAAGGTTGTCAAGCGCAGCCGTCAAATCTTGGACAGCGATGACGATGACACACCGACGGTGAAGGAGCGAGCCCCGCCCACGGACAAAGCCCCGCCCATGGACAAAGCCCCGCCCAAGGACAAAGCCCCGCCCCCAGACAAAGCCCCGCCTAAGGACAAAGCCCAAGCTCTGGCCAAAAAGGACAAGGTAGGGACACAGTCATGCTGGTTTTTATAATGCACATTTTAGTGACACATCTGCACACGATGTATGTCATAAATTAAGTGTAAACGTGAATGCACATGACGCACATGAGTGTTGATGAGTCTCATGCTGCTGGTCCACACGCTCACAGCACAGGTGCGATGTGTGCACCTGACCGGAGATCCCCGATTGCACATTGAGGACGTGGTTGTCATTGGCTGTCAGTATTTGATTTTCACTCACAGAAATGTGTATGTAGCACCACTCTGGGTATATTCAGTCCACCAGTATGTTTATTTTTCCGTACACCAATTGTTGTAAATCACATTATCTATCACGGTTTTGTTTAGAGGACAGTGGAGGACTTTAAGGGGCTGTTAACTTGACCACTCATCGCCCCTGATGTTCAGAAACTGCTGACCATATCCATGTTTTTTTTTTTGTTCATGTTTTTTGTTCAAGTTTTGATAAAGGATTGGTCAAATGTAGAAATCGACCACACTTTGTCATTTTTAATTACCGATCAATCATCGGTAAGCACAGCATTGTTGGGTTCAGTGCACAGAAGGTCATAGATATGAATTGATTTTTTGTGCTTGGACTGAAAGGATCTTAAGTCTGATGCTGTGAGTGTCCTTGTGCAAGATATCCGACCCTGACCTGCCTTTTTATAACTTGGATCCACTGTAAGTTGCACTGGATAACGGTATCTACTAAATGATTCAAAAGGAAAAACCGAAAAAGAATCGTTGCTGTGAATTTAATATATTGCATGTGACACACTAGGATTTATGTGAATAACGTGTTATTTTTATTTAGTGTTGGATTTCATGCACTCCAACCAATAGCCTGTTGTGAAGCGTGGACCAGAACCAGCGTTGAGTCGTTGAATCACTTCATCTGTCATCATGTGGTTGATTTGTCACATCCAACACAACCGTGCAGCTTTACAGCTCCTGTTTTTCTTTCCATTTTGTTCTGTTCAGGTAAACCTGTCAGGTGCGACCTTTTCCTGAAAAGTTCCTCTCGATAATTAATCAAAAAACGGGTGTACAGTCAACAAAAAAAACCCAACATATTATTAATCCACAGTTTACTAGACCGATATTTCTCCGGCTAGCCAGGTGTGGCCGACGCGATCCTGTGCTCGCAACAAATCATGTTTTAGTGTGGCGCCGATCGCCTTTTTACAAATCACTTTTATGAATGCTGTCAAATTATGTTATTAGACCGTGGTGTCCTGCTAACGCTGCCCCGAATTACCATAAACATTTTTGTGTTCCGCCATTTTTACGATTTGTTGACAAAAATCCACTCCCTCTCACACCCCGGTTTTTTATTATTATTATTTTTGTAACTTCCTTCCCTTTTACACGTATATAAAAAAAAGCCTTATTTCAGGTTACCTGCGCCCCGGCCCTGACCCAGTTTGTTTACGTCTGCCTTTTATTAAGGCTGGCATACTGTGGTACCTATGAGACCTTTGTGCTGAGAAGGCCGAAGGTATTGTTGAGAGAGGGGCAGAGAAGAGGGGGAGAGAGGGAGAGAGAGAGAGAGACTGGAAGTGTTTGAGCTGAGAGTTTGTTCATCAGATTGCTCCAGGCTTTGCTTTCTGCCCTCTGGAGGTGAGGAATTCATTATTGCTGGCTTTGAGCTGCGCAATGAAAACAAGCCGCGAGGAGCCGCGCTTTAACCATCCGGCTCTGCGCTGTTACGGCCCGGGAGGCATCTCGGGCCGTCTCGCCGCTTTTTATTTTTATTTTTCATTCCTGTGATAGTCTCCGCTTGTTTGTTAGTTTGTTTGATAGACTCACCTCCCTCCCCCCCCCCCCCCGCCCTTGGGAAATGTTTTTTGGCCTTTGCAATGTACTTCACTCGGTGTACACTGATGGACGGAAAGTATGTAAAAAATAAAACATTCTTCCCGAAACGTATGCTGTTAATAGCTTCATCTTGAAACGTGCTTCTATGCATTTTATTGTTAAAAGATGGAGTGATGTCAAACTCTCTCTCTCCCCCTCCATCCCTTTCTCTCTCCCTTCTAGGGCGATGCGTTGAAGGCGGTGCCCACACCTCTCTCTCCATCTCCAGCCCCCACCGCCACCACCACCACCCCGGCCACTCCCGTCACCCCGGCGACGCCCGCCTCGTCCTCGGGGACCCCCGGCACGCCCACCTCCATCTCTCCCTCCGGCATCCCCAAGCGCAAGACCGGTGGGTCGACGGCCATCGGCGTAGGCCATGTTCTTCCCACTGTTGTTTCTGTTTAGATTTCTCTCTCTCTCTCTCTCTCTCTCTCTCTCTCTCGCTCTCTCTGTGTGTGTGAATATTATTTCCTGCCCCGTGCTAACCCCTGCGCTGAACCGTTGAACCACGGCGGCGCCGCATCCATTAATTATTCACGGCGTCTGCTGAGCCGCTGAGTGCAGTGTCGAGCCCATCATGGAGTTGCTGCTGCATTTTAAAAAATAGCATCATTTTTATTTTCTGGGTTGGAGGGAGAGAATGCGCCTAATCTAGTCACACTCTTACCCCCGCTCTGCTGACTCTGCAGGGGGGGGTGGGGGGGGGGGGGGGGTCTCACAGTGCAAGACCTCCGTTTTAATAGAACGTGTGGCACGCAAAACACAAGTATCGTTTAATAACGTGCCGCGCTTGAACACACCTTGCCCGAAAATGAATTCAAATTGAATTAGGCAGCAATTTTGCGTGTGATTCGAGATATGTGTTCATGTTGTGTGTCTGTGTATGTGACCGGTGTGACCGGTGTTTTTGGATGCTTTCACCGGTAGGGATTTTATTCACACCGTTAATTTTGGTATTATGATTATTTTTGTCAAATCAAAAAGTGCTGCTAGCTTAAGCGCTCGTAGAAGTCCAGCGACAAACATTTTTGACGCCGTTATTTGCGCTGTACACCAGTGCGCTGTACACCAGTGCATGTGGCGTTGTGGCTACCATCACAGTGTAATGTTTTCCTGGAGAGCGTTTGTGTTTTCATTAGCCAAGTTTCTCCTGGTTTCCCATTTTCTTTTCTCCCTGGCTCTTCCCTCCATCCGTCTCTCCCTCCCTCCCTCCCTCCCTCCCCTTCCCCTTGCCCTACTTGTGCAATGAGTGAGTCGTGCCTATTTTTAATTACAGCACTCCTCGCTCTGTGTGACCGTTACATTTACACACACACACGCACTCACACACACACTCCTTTGCGTAATCCCCTAATTTGTTCACATGTAAAGGAGCCGTAGGACTCTGTAATTATGAGGAGCCGGGAATTAAGTGTACACTCGCCTGTTAGCGCGTACAAGGTAAATACCGGTGTAGATTGGTTCACTCGGGCTGTCCTGAAATACCTCCATTCGAGCGCCGCATAACCATCACAGTTCCCTGACCATTATCCAAATTGCAATCCAATTGGTGCATGCTGAGCACAAAACACACGCACCCAGGTTCCAAGAAGCATACCTGGTCATTTATGAGCTAGCCCCATGTTAGGTTTACAGGGACAGTAAAGTCGTGCCGTGCAATATTAGTGTGTTGTTGGCGCTGTACCAACCACAAGAGAGTTGTGATGCCGCTTTTGCAATATGAAAGATTTAAGAGCTTTTTCTGGGAGTGTAATTTGTTGGAAATGGCATGGCCGTCCGTCAGCTGTTAGTGAGTGAAAAGTGTTTGTGGGAACGTGTTCATTGTTGACTGCGCTTGCCTCTGTATGACACCATTTAGATTTTAGACCGCTAACCCTGATTGGTTAAGGCGATCCATTTTTCAATGTTGGGGAAACGTAGGGAGGGAGCAGAGAAGGGAAAATCCTTTTTAGAATTTAGTGAGTTATTTTGTTTCAAAATCTTGCTCTCTTCTGCTCACTGCCTTTGCAACTCTCGAATCGGACCAACAGCAAATTTAATTCATGTTCATTATTAATGTAATAATTAGTGTGCCTGTGTGTGTGTGTGCCTGTGTGTAGCGAGGAAAATGTTCCCCAAGAGGAAGCTGGATGAGAGCTGCAGCCCCCTGGGGGGCCAGGGGGCGGTGCCGGCGCCTGCTGCTGGGGCCCCAGAGGAAGAGCAGCAGCAGCAGAGTGGGGAGGGGCCCCTGACACAGCTTAGCAAGAGGCCCCGCGTGGAGAGCCCACCCACGGGTGACGGAGGTAAGACACAATCATGTATCAATCAGGTATTACCTCGCAAGGACCCTCAAATGTCAAAACGCATCTCAAAATGGATCTCAAAGACGTGCTTGGAGAATCGTAGCAGATATGTTTCAGTCAAAGGGGGAACCTTTCGCTTTTCAACCGCCTTTGTATCTGTAGCGTTAGCTAAAGCTACACGCCATACACACATGGCTTCTCCTGGGGCTCCTCCTACAGAGCAGAGGGAATACTTGCTAGCATGCTAGCGCTCTCCCTGAGTGTGTGCGTGTGTGTGTGGTGATGGCTGCTTTCATTTGTGGGCCTTGATTAACCACAGGTGTGTAGCCCCACCCACCACAGACTAATCAGCCTGACTGGGGCCAGGTGAGGCTGCTTAAACCAGCCACCAACCACACACACACTCCACAGTGTCATTTCAATGTGGGTACTGGAATAGGCAAATGGACGGATGTTACCATTCCTCCATGTTGCCTGCACCCAGATCTGCTCCTCGCTGCGTTTGTCTGTGTCATCCGGTGCCAAATCTAACACCGTCTCACCAACAACCACAGGCGTTTTTCACGCTAAAGCCCTAATGGGGATAGATGGAGATGAGGTTTAAAAGCAGCAAAGTTCCCACGTCAAGCAAACTATAAAGAAACTAAACAAAAAAAACTAAGTAATGCGGAAGGCATAACGAATGTACCCGAGTTGTTTTCTTCAAATAGTTTGTGTATTGGAAACGCTAAAATGAATGCAAATGTATGCAAATTCCGACTTGAATTAAGTAAAATTAACACATTAACATAAACATGCACCCTATATATATTGCATGATGACACGCTGCTCAATTACCTCCAGCTCTGGTTGTTTTTTTTTCTTCCCCTCCCCTGTATTGTATTATTTATTACTAAGCCTCATTTGTTATTCACACACACCCACACACACGCACACGCACACGCGCACAGCCTGTGGGGGGAGGGTGGTGTGTGTGTGATGTGTGTGTGATGTCATTGACTAAGCTAAAATCCAAACTTCACACCCCCCCTGTATTTGTGTCCAGCCTCCTCTTAATCTGTGCCCCCCCTGCCCCTGTAGGGAAACCCCATAGCAGAAGATGACAAGTCAGGTTTAAGGGGAGTCGCGGCCCGGCTGTTATCCAGCACGGGCATCTTTATCTTTTTATACAGCACCGGAGACACACTTTCACTTTCACTTTTGGCCCCCAAAATAAGGCATTAAAGAAAGGCCCTCAGTGCTGCCCTTTTTGTGAGTGTCCTGGCATTTCTTTTTATCTATTTTTTTTTTTTTTTTAAATGTAGTTTCTTTTACTCTGTCTCCACTTTGCTTTGTTGGAAAAGGTGATGAACCGATGGAGGAAGAGGTGGCGAAGGAGGAGCAGGCGGCGAAGGAAGAAAAGACAGAGAAGGCAGTGACCGAAACGGATGTGCCACCAGTCCAGGACAAGGAGGAGGAGGAGGAGGAGGGGGGAGAGGGGGTGGTGGCGGCTGAAAAGAGGAAAAGAGAGGAGGTGAAGAAGACTAAGAACAAGCAGCAGCAAGAAGAAGAGGAAGAGGGGGAGGAGGAGGAGGAGGAGAAGGGGGAGGAGGAAGAAGAGGAGAAGAAGAAGGCAGGTGGGGAAGAAAAGATGGAAAAAGAAGAAAAGGCAAATGGAGTGAAGGATGAAAAGGGAGCGAGGATGAGGAAGGGCCGGTCGACGCCAAGCAAAAGAAGAAGAAGCCGACGATGACAACACAGAAGAAGAAGAAGGAAGAGGAGGAGGCTGAAAAGGGCAGCTCCAAGAGCCCGAGGAGTCGAGCAGCCAAAGAGCGGAAGGAGGCGAAAGAACAGGGAGGAGATAAGGACCTGGCTAAGAAACCTGCCATCAGCAGTTTCTTTGGTGAGCTGGTCGAATTAGCATTTTCCTGCATGCGCGCACACACACACACACACACACACACACACACACACACGCACACATACACGCACACGCAGAACATTCATCGTGTGTGTATCCTGATTCTTTGGCCAGAATCAGGATCCACTTTTTAGAATTAATTTCGCATGACCACGATTCAAGACTCAAGAAGTTTATTGGTCACATACAGGATATGCAGTGACATGAGTGGCGATGCTCAGCGGAATGTGCAGAATAATACAGATACCACGCATTGGAGGGTTCAGAATCTGAATATTTACAATATTTACAGTAAGGAAGACCAGCAGGAATGAGAAATATAAAAAATATATAAAAGGCAGTATAAAAATTGTAAGAATATGAACAAATATAGAATAATGTATGGCTGCATGTATGTACAGTATGTCATATGTTTTTGAAACTTATGACATTACTTTTTAAGTTATGAAATAATGTGAGTGTGTGTGTACTGTGTACAAACTATGTGTGCATGGGAGGGGTCAGGAGAGGTCAGAGTTCACAGTCGACGTGGGGCCTGGCGGTTAGGAAGTCCAGGATCCAGGCACACGGGGGGTGTTCAGATCCAGCTCGTCTTGTCAGCCAGTCTGCTGGGAACTATGGTGTTGAAAGAAGAGCTAAAGTCAATGAACAACATTCTCACATAGTCCCCCTTCAGACTGTCAAGATGAGAAAGAGAGCTGAGTATTACCTGGGATACAGCATCGTCTGTGGATGTGTTTGGCCTCTCAAAACATTCCATGACCACCAAGGTGAGGGCCACCACGGTAGCCATTCAGGTATGCTGGAGAGGCAGTCATGGGCACAGGGACAGTAGTGGACCACTTGAAGCCGGCTGGGACCACAGACTCAGCCAGGGAGATGTTGAATATTGTGGTGAACACTGGAGCGAGCTGGTTAGCACAGATCTTCAGTACTCAGTACCTGCAGCTTTCCTTGTGTTCACCCTGATAAGAGCCCTCCTCATGTCATGCTCGGTCACAGAGAGAATGTCTCGTCCCTAGCTACGGTCCCGCTAACGGTGTTGTTGCTAGCCTTGAACCGAGCATAGAATGAGTTCAGATCGTCCGCTAGGGATGCGTCGGCGCTCACAGTTGTGGGGATCTGCCCCGGTGGTCTGTAGCCCCTGCCATAGGCATCTGGTGTCACACTGCTCCATCTGCGACTCCACCCTGTCTCTGAATCTCCTCTTTGCGTCCTTTACCACTCACCGGAGTCCATAGGATGCCGTTTTGTATTCGTCCATGTGGCCCGATATGAGGCCGGAGTTATAGGCAGCTGTATGGGAGTTCAGGGCGGCGCTGCCGATGGATCCATCGACCCACGGTTTTTGATAAGGAAAGGACATGACTTTAACCGCATGGCCGATGGTGTCCGCTATGAAGCTCGTCACTGCGTCTGTAAACTCGCTGACGTCACTGAACCTGGATCAGAACATGTCCCAGTCGACGTCGCTCGGCCTCTGGTTTGGTCAGACCACCCACTTAATATCCTGAGGGTTGCACCACTTGTTGTTGGTCATGAAGCAAAACCCTCCACCCTTGAATTTACCTGACTCTTCCGTCCTGTCCGCTCGGGAAAAAACGGAGAAGGACTTGATTCCAGCACCAACCGGGTCAGCCGTTTTTTGCCCCATCTTATTCTCCGTTTTTAATTCTCCACAGCACCAAGGAAAGCCGCGGTCAAGGTGGAGAAGGTGGAGGAGAAGATCGAGGGAGGAGGAAAGGATGCGGGTGGAGACGAGGCAAAGAAGAAGGGCGGAGAGAAGGCTGCCCTGGTGGAGGACACCAAAGATAAGAAGGGGTATAACGCGTCTATTGGTTCTCCTCCACCTCACACCAAGCCTACCTATCTGCCTGCCTCCTAGTCAGCCTGTCTTGTCCTGTCAGTCTCCCTGCCTAAAGGCCTGCCCGTCTGTCTGCCTGCTTTTCTGTCTGCCCGCCTGCTTTTCTGTCTCTGTCTTTCTGATATTTAGGACGGGCAGGAATGTGTCACCACACAAAGCGTGATAATTCAGTGTGGGTTTCATTTTCAATGATTATATTATTCACCATAATTATAATTTCATCACAAGTTTGCAAGAAAACCCACAAAAACGAAAAGCAAGGTTTGCTCGCGATTCTGCGTCGAAATCGAATCCATGCATCGTTCAAGAAGCCTGAAACATTTTTGGTTTTTTGACGACGTTATCGTCTTCTGCTGACACGTAAGTGTTCCGCTCCCCACCCTCATATCAACCCCCCGCCAACAGTCAAATCGTACCCCCATCTGTCTGCCCGTCGGCAACGCCAGCTCTCTCTCTGTCGCCTTTGCTTACACTCCCGCACAAATAAATTGCTTTCTGTAAAACACAATAAGCTGTCTGTCAGAGTACCGTTTGAAGAGGCTGAAGACGGGTCAAACACCATATTCATATTTGCTTTTCGTTTTTTTTTTGTTTGCTGGCTTTGTTAATCTCTTCGCTTTTCAAGGACTTATCGCACCTTTTAACTCAAAACGTCAATTGACAAGAGAGGCCTGAAGATTTGGCGTCAGCTGCTGAGGTGCGCCCCCGGCGACACAGAGAAGAACAACAACAACAACTACGGCCGTTTTTTATTCACACTATATTATCCCAGACGTGTACAGATGGATAAGGTTTGGATCGCGAACCGCAAACACTTGTAGTTCCAGGGATGCTACAGGAAAAGACCCATGCATCCACCGGTTCAATAGGAGCTCTTGCAGCAGGTCGGCCTCAGAGCTCCCGGGGCTTAGAGCGGGTTAAACCTGAGAGCCCCCGTCTAGCCCAATGCCACTAATACAGTCATCAAACAAGACTTTTTTTTTTCAAAAGTATTGAACGCAACCTGGCTGGGAGCCCATTTTTCTTTTCTTTTCTTTTTTTTCTCTCCATCCCTTGTTCTCCTGCCATACTTCTCAGCAATTTCACCTCTGTTCAATTTTCACACCTTTTTCACGCTGGGAAAAATCTATTTGAAGTACCACTCTGGGCAAGGGATGCTCAGATAAGGAGCCTGTGCGCGGATAACGATAAACAATAATTTGGCCGATTGTTCTGCACAGATACAGGAATGGTAACTGATGGTTTGGGCTTTTGAATTTGATTCCCTGTTCGTACCTTAATGGGGGGGGGGAAATGCGTGGAGGTTGTTGAGATTTTTATCGTATTAAGGCCGACAGTGAGCCGTCTCCAAGTTGTACAATTTCCAAAAAAATAATGTGTTTATGTATTCTGGAATGGTGGGTTTATTCGATTTATTTTTTGCTTGTGATCACGCATTCCATCTCTACAAAATAGAACAACGTATAATTCAGTCGCAAATAGGCCTGTTGCTGATGCGAGCTTCAGTCCCCGAAACGCTAAACAACAGCGAGCTGAGATGTTGTGTAAACCTGTGGGTTTTTGGGGTTTTTCAAACATTTTCTGACAAGTAGCTATAATTATTAAGCGACAATATCCCAGATGCACTAGCTGAACTGAAATAGAAGTCACGCCTTGAGTACCATGGAGACGACACGGTTCCTCTTTTATACGTGCGTCTCAAGTTTGAACACACAATCTTCAAGACTGCCTCGAAGTGAAAACCAAATTCCAAAACCTGCATCAAAAAAGTGGTATTCATTCATGGTACTCATCCTACTTCCATTTGGCTCGACGTGAGTCTAAGGATATCCAAGGATAAGTTGCAGGCCCACTAAATAGTTGATATTTTATGGTATTTCGCAATGCAAGCGGACAAGGACACCTCTTCAAATGGAACATGATTCTCGAGTGTATTGGTGGCGACTGATTTAAAAACATGGCTACGGTGAACGCTGCAGTAAATCATGTGACATAAAACGTCCCGTTCGATTGCCCCCCCCCCGAAGGGATCCCGACCACACGGTTGTCGGTGTGTCCTTTTTTCAGTCTCAATCATCTCATTTAACTTCCCATCATGCTTCGGTGCACATAAACTAAAAACGTAAGTTGCTTGCAAGATGGGGGAGAGGAGGAGGTGGAAGCAGCGATGCGACTTATTGACATTTCCCGTTTATTGGCGGGTATTAGCAGTCTGCGGGTGAATCACGGGGCGTCTGCTGGGGCCGCTCTGTCACAGAAGTCCCCTCACAGTGGGTCTGACTCGCAGACCTACGCTCGTCTCTTGTAAACGAGTCTCCCATCATCGTTTTCTTTCCGCAGGGACAAAACGCCCGGGCCGACGGACTTCGACCCCTCCAGGCCCAACTACCACCCCATAGAGCACGCCTGCTGGGGGCGGGGCCAGAAGTAAGCCACACCCACCCACACACACCACAGCCACCCCCCACCTCCTCTCCCACTCACCTTGGTTCACCTCTCTGGGGGGGGTTCTGTTAAGTAGAAATCCGAACCGGGCTGGGGAGATTGATATGAGCAGGTGTAGGAGGTCGTTATGTCGGGCTTTCATTTCATTGAGACTCAGGATGCGCCTTCTTTTCTAACCGTCGATACTAATTCCAAGTCCATCGCGAGTTCATAACGGACATAATGGTGCTCAGTCGATTATTTGACGGTAAATTCTATAGACTTTTAATTTCATCATTTGGATGTAATGACATCGCAATGACATTGAATCCATTTCCGCCTTCTTGAGATATTTAAAATCTTTATGTATATACTGTATACTGTATTTTTATTTTTATTTTTAAATGGTGCTGGATAAAACAATCCCCTTTTTAACCCGTATTGATAATGATGCAGTCCGCGTTGTGTCTTTGTTTATACGCCTGCTAAAGCAGAGTCTCCCCTGCGGCACTGAGACGAGGAGAAACAAAGCAAATTTAATTAACCTAGCTTAATTTTTTATTTGTCGTTGTTGTTGTTGTTGGATGCTGCTGCCCTGCACATTAAGATGCAGAGCAATCTGTCTTTGACGCTATACTTCCACACAGTTAACCTTACAACCCAACAACAACAACAACAACACTACCCTTTGTCTCACTACTCCATATGTTCCATATGTGTAGTGACATTCTGTGGTGTTCTGTGGCGACATCATTGTTTAGTGTCTAGATGTTTGACAGCTTCATTATTACTATAGGTGGCTGTTGGCCGTGTTGTTGTGAGAGAAGGATCTGAATTTACACACACACACACACACACACACACACACACACACACACCCACACACCCACACAAACACACACACCACACAACACACGTGCCCTATATATAGCCTAGTGCTTGGGGTGTCACCATCTTCTAGTCATCTTCTGAGCACACACATAGTCGCCCCCCGCCCCCCGCAATAGGGACACTACTTAACACCCATAATGCACCATAAAAGAAGTGCACTGATGCACACTTATTTCCATGCTATATATCCCATGATGCACAGCGGTTTTCACTGTCATCCGATTCATCCAATAGCGACGGCCCGGCACAAACGGGTTCATGTTCCTGCCAACATTACACAGCTTTTTCTGGTGCACAATTAAATGTCCCAATCGGCCCTCAGCGTATTCCCTAGATAGCACCAGGTGTAGTGTTGCATAATGTCTAGACATTTCTTTTTTTTATTTCACCCCCGGCGCACCTGATCAGCCAAGAAGTGCCTGTTGGCTTCAGCAGTGGTCAGTCGCCATGCCGACGGGATGAGCCTGCACAAGTGACTGAGTATTTTTCTCCTCTCCTCTTCTTCCCTTCCCCCCAGGGTGCCGTATTTGGCCGTGGCGCGGACGTTCGAGAAGATTGAGGAGGACTCTGGCAGGTAAGCGGATGTGTGATGTCACAGGACTTCTCCCGGGTATCCATTTGTGAGTAGAGAGAGTTTAGCGCCGTGCAGGGTTTAGCGCTAAACTTTGAGCAGTGAGCAGTCTGCAGGGTTTAGCGGCGCGCAGGGGTTTAGCGCGGCGGGGAAGGTTAGCGTGGCGGGGAGGTTAGCGCGGCGGAGGGTTTAGCGGCGCATGCGCGGAGTTCAGCGGCGTGCGAAGCTCTTAAAAGTGCAAGCGAGTGCCGACCGGAAAGGGGTCAGACGCGACGCTGCGTTAACCGTGACGTCGTGCCGATTCAAAACCCAATTATTTAAAGAGAGATCAGATGATGGTCCTAGCCTGGATGTTACAGTCCCCCCCCCCCCCCCCACACCCCCCCCATCCCACCCACTGAGAGCTGAGAGATGGATGTGTATCCAGATCCATGCGTCTTAATACACCGTGTGTCCGAAAAATGAACTGGCCCAAGCACACACTTTGAGAAGCAGCTCGTGTTTCCCGTCTGCTAACATCCTCCTCGAGACAAATCTCATTTCCTCTTCTCCAGCACCACGAACCCCCCCCCCGCACCATCTCTCTCCCCTCTCTCCCCCCCCTCCCCCCCCCTGCCCCTGCACTTACTACTCTGCCTGCTCGGGCCCTGGTGATGGCATTCAAACAAAGTTAGCCGGCCCTTCCATAGTCTCTCTCTCTCTCTCAATCTCTCTCTCTCTTCCCCCCCCACCCACAAGTAATCTGATCTGTTCTACTTACTTTCCCTCGCTCTCCCGCACACACCTCACACTCGCTCACGTCCTCTCACGATCCAAGGGTCTCTATTGGCACGG
>PIJE02000375.1:154936-167436 GCA_002895965.2 Coryphaenoides rupestris
CACACGCACACACACACACACACACACACACACACACACACACACACACACACACACACACACACACACACACACACACACACCTACACCTGTCCTTAATTGCCAATCCCCATGCCCAGTCCTCCCGCTCCTACTCTCTGCCGGGGGTGTTTACCAATCTGGGACATCTGGTGTGGTTGCCAGGGAGACAATTGGACAAAATCAAGGCGGAGGCGCAGGAGAAGGGCGACCTGGGCCTGGTGGCGGAGAGCTCCCGTAGCAACCAGCGCACGATGTTCCAGCCGGCCAATCTGACGGCGGGGGGCGTGTTCTCCAAGCTGAAGGAGATCGCCGCCATGAGTGGGAACTCGGTGAGCAGGCTCTATAGTTTGTTATAATTATCAAGTGAAAATGACACTTGAGTGTGTGTGTGTGTGTGCGTGGAAATGGCTCGCCGTCGGTTAGTGTATGTTGCTATGCGAGTTTCCAGCCATCAGTTCAGCGTGGAGACGGCATGTGTGCCCGGGAGCGGTGTTGGGGTAGCGGGGTGGTGGGGGGGCACATGTTTACTAGTCTAGGTCTCCCCGGGGTGCCGGCAAAGGCATATTCCTCAGCTGTTGGTTTTCTGTCTCCTAATTTATTTGAACTCTGTTGAACGTGGAAAATCTGTTCTTGCTGGTGATGCACATAAACACTCTGACACACGCTTTGCATTCTCCTATTCTCTCTCCCGCTCTCTCTCTCTCCCCCTGTCTCTATCCCCCCCCCCCCTCTCTCTCTCTCTCTCTCTCCCTGTTTCTATTCCCCCCCCCCTCTCCTCTCTCTCTCTCTCTCTCTCTCTCTCTTCCCGTCTCTCTCCCTTTCCCCCCCTCGTTTTAAATCTCAATTTTCCTCGCCGGCCGCAGGCCATGAATAAGAAAATCGACATCATCAAAGGCCTCTTTGTGGCGTGCCGTTTCTCAGAAGCCCGGTACATAGTCAGGTAAAACACACACACACACACACACACACACACACACACACACACACACACACACACACACACACACACACACACACACACACACTCTTAAAAGCACATATGCCTTTCTACATGCCAGTACATGTCAGACTTCCTCATGATGGGTCACACACACACACACACACACACACACACACTCTCCTGACCCGACAACTCTCTGACGTCTGCTGCTGAGTCTGCTGCTGCTGCACTTGCAGATCACTGTTGTCATGGGGACCAATAATTTGAGAAATGTCAATGTTAACCACACCACACTACTGTGTGTGTGTGTGTGTGTGTGTGTGTGTGTGTGTGTGTGTGTGTGTGTGTGTGTGTGTGTGTGTGTGGTGTGTGTGTGTGTGTGTGTGTGTGTGTGTGTGTGTGTGTGTGGTGTGTGTGTGTGTGTGTGTGTGTGTGTGTGTGTGTGTCTCCATCCCCAGATCCCTAGCTGGGAAGCTGAGGATCGGCCTGGCAGAGCAGAGTGGTCCTGGGCCGCCCTCAACCAGGCTGTGTGTCTGACTCCCCCTGGCCAAGGTCAGACTCCTCCTCCTCTCTGTCTCTCGAACACACACACACACACACACCAAGAAAAACGCCATGCCAGTGTTATTTCAGTCGCGTTTGTGTGGCGGGGCGACGCGGAGGAATTGGTTTATCAGGATAATCACCGGGCCAAATGGAGTGGGATGAAGGCTTGTGTGCGTAATGCGAAATCACCCGCCGAAATTGGTGCCCAAAAGTGATTTTGGGGGCTGTGTGCGTGTGTGTGTGTGTGCGCGCGTGTTGTTGTTGTTGCCGTTATTATCCCAGAATGCTAAACAGCCCCGTTCGGGCCGACCACCCACAAGCCCGCCGGCCCTCCACCTCCTCCCCTTGCGGTCGGCGGCGGGCGCTGAAACCATAAGGAGGCGAACACGGAGCCATCAGCGTCACGACGAGTCCCTCACCCCCCCCACCCGCCCCCGCTCTGATTAATTAGCATTCGCCTCTTACTCACAGACGGCGGCGCGCTTTAATTAGGGTCAGCCGGACCACACGCTCCGCACCGGAAAATTTACATTGATCTGCGGTCTTGTCGGGGAAATGTTTCTCTTTTTTTTTGTCCTTTTTTCTTTCTTTCCCTCCCTTCTGTTTTCTTTTTCATCCGTTTATTTTAAGCAGGCAGGTTAATTAACGCCGTGTTCCCATTAAAAGCTGCACGGCGATGGCTCGTAGCTAGCCCCCCAACCCCCCCCACCACCACCCTGATGATGCGTGAACATATTAATAGCGGCTTTTAAAAAAAGGCTTCTTAAACAAGGTTAGATCGGCCACTTTATCGCCACGGAACCCGATGACTTAATTATCATTGGTGAAGGTGTGCTCTGGTTGTACTGTAGCACTAACTCAACCAAAACATGTTCACATACAGATATTGATTTATGTATTTTTTTCTTCATGAATTAGTAGTCTGGAGGGCAGGATGCAGGCAGCGGGGGGGGGGGGGGTCAGCCTTGCCATCGGCCCGTCTATTTCAGATGTCCGAGTTCTCCACCCCTTTCCGTTATCTGCGTGGTACCGTTTTCAAAGTCACCGACGTCAGCAGCAACAACCTCCAAGCTAGCACAACCTTCACGTTGAAAGTGTATTTTATTGTTTATTTCAATGCCAGGGCTCGCCTCCCCACGTGCAAATGTTCCAACAAAACAAGTGTCCCCCCCCCCCCCCCCCCCCAAAAACCTCTCGACACTACTTTGCAAGGTCACCGTCGTCGCTGCATCCCGGGCTTAGCTCCGCCCAAGACGATTGGGATTGGTTTGCAGAAATACAAACAACAAATATTTCCCCCCCCCCCCCTATCCCAGAATGATCATGGGCTCAGCCAGACCTTTCTCCAACGCTGGCACAGCACGAAGACAAAAGTGCAGAGACTGGGTCCGCCAATGCGAGGCTAATGAATTTGGCACACAATTTTAGTGGGAGTTAAACCATGGCTATATATATATATATACACACACGACGACGACTAATATTGCGTCGGGGTGTTGTTTGGGCCCTGAATATGGCCCTGAAGCATTGCAGTTGAATACCCTCAATTGTTCAGATATTGTTAAGCCCTTAACGCGCTCGGCACGCGGTCCAATAGCAATCAAGAATGGCGAGCGGCCACACGGCGCCCGTCTTTTGTAAATACCCTGCTGGACCTCCAAGTACACACAGTCTGCGCCGCGGAGCCCACCGGCACCACGGCACGCACGCTCAATGCTAAAGTAACGGCCACATTTACTGTTGCACGCGCGTGTGTGTGTGTGTGTGTGTGTGTGTGTGTGTGTGTGTGTTGCCGATGAGACTCCAGCCCAGTGAGGAGCAGACATTAATCGTATTGTTTGAATGTGTTTCGGTGTCCCGTGGGCTGCATCAGACTTCCCCCCCGCCGTGATGGATGCAGGCAAGGGGATGAGCGCGGAGAGCAGGAGGTCTTGGCTGGAGGAGAAGAGCCTCATCCTCAAGCAGACATACTGGTAACTACTGGTACACACTGTGTTCTGTGCGGGCTTTTAACACTGGTGGAGGAAATACGAAGATATTGTACTTATTGTACTTGAGTAAATGTAAGTAAGTATTGGCATAAAAATATACTTCACAGACCAGGTAAGGTAAAAGTACTCAGTATGCACCCATTTCAGATTTGTTGATATAATATAGATACAGTATATTATTGGATTATAATTATCAATGCAATAATGTGTACATCACTTTTATGTTGCAGCTGGAAAATGTGAAAACAAATTTATCAAATCATTGGTTTTATACATTACTTCACATGTTTGTTTAAGTTGAAATCTGCCAAAGTAACTAGTAACTAAATCTGTCAATATTTGCGTCCGAGTAGACATTAATCGTATTGTTTGAATGTGTTTCGGTGTCCCGTGGGCTGCATCAGACTTCCCCCCCGCCGTGATGGATGCAGGCAAGGGGATGAGCGCGGAGAGCAGGAGGTCTTGGCTGGAGGAGAAGAGCCTCATCCTCAAGCAGACATACTGGTAACTACTGGTACACACTGTGTTCTGTGCGGGCTTTTAACACTGGTGGAGGAAATACGAAGATATTGTACTTATTGTACTTGAGTAAATGTAAGTATTGGCATAAAAATATACTTCACAGACCAGGTAAGGTAAAAGTACTCAGTATGCACCCATTTCAGATTTGTTGATATAATATAGATACAGTATATAATTGGATTATAATTATCAATGCAATAATGTGTACATCAGTTTTATGTTGCAGCTGGAAAATGTGAAACAAATTTTAATCTAATCATTGTTTTATATATTACTTCACATGTATTGTTAATTTGAATCTGCAAAGTAACTAGTAACTAAATCTGTCAGAAAAGGTAGTAATGTAGAGTAGAAAATAGAAATAATACAGTTGTGCAGGTACCTCAGATTTTACTTGGTTACAGTACTTGAGTAAATGTACTTGGTTACTTTCCACCACAGGCTTTCATTGAGATGTTGTTGTTGGTTGTTGGTTGTGTCCTTTTCCCTTTATTTGCTTTTGTCATGTGTGCTCAGGGTCTGAAAATTAACTGTCTTTTTACCTGCTAGCAGAGCGAGAACCATCTAGCGGCAAGCGATTGTTTTAATATGTCACCCTGCATTTTGTAATTATTTTTTTATTACCTGCCAAATGGTCAAATCTATCAGGCATCGCTGGTGGCAGGTGTTCATTTTGGCCTGTGTGTGTGTGTGTGTGTGTGTGTGTGTGTGTGTGTGTGTTGTGTGGTGTGTGTGTGTGTGTGTGCTGTGTGTGTGTGTGTGTGTGTGTGTGTGTGTGTGTGTGTGTGTGTGTGTGTGTGTGTGTGTGTGTGTGTGTGTTTCTCTCCAGCGAGATGCCCAATTATGATGTCATTGTGCCCGTGCTGCTGAAGGAGGGCATCGACCAGCTGCCCAATCACTGCAAGCTTACCCCAGGTAGGCCGGCCAATTGCGCGAGGTCAACCGAGGGGGAATTCAAAGGGGGTGGGGCGGGGTGCATAGCCATTTTCCCTCCAATTAAAGAGGGAACGACTAAAGGAATCGTCTCCTCGTTATACAGTCTCTTTTCAACGAGGACAACACCTGTTATCTCCACATAGGCCCCAAGGGAACGGGGGAAAACAAGCAGTTATCCAAGTGCCTGTATAAAAAAATTGTTTGTTATTCAGTCCAACTCCCTGGCCCTGCTGTACCCCATATTTACAAGCAGTCAGTACATTTTTGGGGACCCACTGGTCAGTTGGCTCTCTGAGCTAATTAGCTTTATCGCTACTCTAATATATAGCCGTACATTTAAAATGTTACTGTGTCTGCTCCTCTGTTATTGGCAGCATAGCTGGGGGATGTCGAAAAATTGAATGGGTCGACAAAATGGTCTTGAATCAAACGTAATAAACTCTTGGTAACCGGGTTGGAGCAAACGGCAGCCATGACCCCTCCGTTTGTGAGTCTCATACCGAGATGTAATGTCGGATCCAGAAGTTAGACGATGCTATAGTCTTGAGTTTGATGTCCACGCTGGACATCAAAACATGTCCAGCGTGTCCAGCCCTGTGTTGTGGTTTAAGGAGCTCTTTTTCCTTCGTTTCTGTCCAAAATGGTCGACCTTTTACACACAGGGACACACACAGGGACGCACACACAGGCGCACACAGATACACACACACTCCCTCTCCCACTCACAGAAGCAGTTTGTACCTATTTTAAACCTAAAAAACATTTTTGTTGTTGTGCTGTTGTTTTTTTTTTCTTGGCACATGACCCGAGCCATTTTCTTAACTGTTGGCGGATCATGAAAAATGCATGAGTGCCAGCTCCTGGGGGCCCCTTCCTGCTTCCTGGTTGGATATCTATTATACTCTCTGCTCCTGTGTGTTCCTGAGCCGCTGCTTGTGTTGTGTTGTGTTGCCCCCTCCAGGTGTGCCCCTGAGGCCCATGCTGGCCCACCCCACCAAGGGGGTCGGGGAGGTCATGAAGAGGTTCGACGAGGCGGCGTTCACCTGCGAGTACAAATATGACGGCGAGCGCGCCCAGGTTGGTTGGGGTGGGGGGTGTGTGTGTGTGTGTGTGTGTGTGTGTGTGCTCAGGCGTTTGCACAGAAGTTTGTTTTTCTCATCGTTGTTTTTTTGTTTGTCACCCAACATATGCCTTCTGAATTTTGTATGCATTGGCCTTTTGGCAAGTTTTCTGTTTGTGTGTGTGCGCGTGTGTGCGTGTGTACGTGCACCTGCTGTGTGTTTTGCTGTGGTGGGTTGGATGGATGCTATTGTGTGTGCGTGCCTCTACTGCTGTATAAATGATCACTTAAGCTTCTGCTCTCTCTCTGTGTGTGTGTGTGTGTGTGTTGTGTGTGTGTGTGTGTGCGCGTGAGCGTGTGTGTGTGTGTGTCGCGCGTTCTTTGATGGGAGGGGTTCCCTTAATTTTGCTGTGTGCAAACACACATCGATCAAAACAGGGTCAATTGTTCACAGCATGAACTTACCTCAGCCACCAGATTCTGCAGGAAGTGTGTGTGTGTGTGTAATGTGCGTGTGTGTGTGTGTATGTGTGTGTGTGTGTGTGTGTGTATGTGTGTGTGTGTGTAATGTGTGTGTTAATGTGTGTGTAATGTGTGTGTGTGTGTGTGTGTGTTTTACACTTCAGCATCAAGTTTATTCATACAAATGCATTTCTTGTAAACGCACGCGGGGGGGTGCTCCGTTAATTTGCGGTTCTGATGGGGGTGGGGGGGGGGTGCTCCGTTAATTGGTGGGGACATGTCCCCAGCGTCCCCACTAAATTCTACGCCCATGCTCGGTACCATGCGCAGTTGCTATTAAACATCCATAAACGACAACTCGGTTGCATCTCTTTATTTCAATATTCCTTGGCTAAGAATATTACAAGGTTAACGTTGCGTTGCCAAAGTGGTATCTCCGTGGTATTTCCATTAGGCTACATTTACGTCTCTCTGTCAAACTATTCTCCAAAACAAACTGCGACACGTCACCCAATTGGTCATTTCTTGTCTGGGGGCTAGGGCTAGGGGTGTCATAATCACACGGCCCCATAATCATATGGCCTGGAAAGCCCTAGAATACTGTAACTGGGATTAAGGACGATACAAATAACATTGACTTGACTTGACTTGTTTATCAGTGAACCTTGAACACGAACAACCCGACGCATTTATGTGTATTTGATCAGAAACGTGACACACACCCACTTTGTCACTTTTCACTTTTGGCACACAGCACACACACACACACACACACACACACACACACACACACACACACACACACACACACACTATCACGCAACACACACACACACACACACACACACACACACACACAACACACAAGACAGACACGCTAAGAATATTACAAGGTTAACGTTGCGTTGCCAAAGTGGTATCGGTGCGGTTGTATCAGAGTAGTTTAATGAGTACGAGTACATGAGCACAGTATCGGACCGATACCGAATACTGGTATCTGTATCGGTGCATCCCTAGTTACAGTACTTCAGTAAATGTACTTGGTTACTTTCCACCACAGGCTTTTCATTGAGATGTTGTTGTTGGTTGTTGGTTGTGTCCTTTTCCCTTTATTTGCTTTGGTCATGTGTGCTCAGGGTCTAAAATTAACTGTCTTTTTACCTGCTAGCAGAGTGCGAGAACCATCTAGCGGCCAAGCGATTGTTTTAATATGTCACCCTGCATTTTGTAATTATTATTGTGTCAAATGCTATCAGGCATCGGCTGTTGGAGCGCATACGTTAGTACGAGATCGCGGAGAACCTACGTCTAAGCGGATCCCCGAGAGCGATTGTTCTTTAGATATGTCACCCATGGCATTTTGTGAATTATTGTTTTTCATTACCTGCCGTATAAATTGGGTCAATATTTATTCTCGGCAATCCGCTGAGCCAGAAGGGGCAGGTGTCTCACTTTGGCTCTGTGTGTGGGTGGTGTTGTGTGGTGGTTTCATGTGAATGCAAGGTGTATGCTCGTCGTGTCTCAAATATTGTCAATGTCGGTTGTGTGTGTGTTGCGTGTTGTTGTGTGATATCGCGACTGTGGTAGCTTCTGTTCTTTTCTTTCTTTTTTTGTGTTGCTGTGTTGTGTTGGTGTGTTGTTGTGTTGGTGTGTTGTTGTGTTGGTGTGTTGTTGTGTGGTTGTGTGCGAGATGTATGAGTGATTGGTCGAAGACTGGTGTGTTGTTCGCATGGTCTGTTCCACCTCATCCAGCGAAGACATCTACATCTCCTCCAGACCTTCATGAAGGATATTTCAATTTAGTTTACTCGGGCCGCCTTTGCACATGACCAAACGGAGAGGGCATCGACCAGCTTGCCCAACACTGTGAAGCTACCCCAGGACACGGCCGAAGCCAATGCGTGTCATCGATGGATAGAGGTCAACCCGAGAGTGGGCAGGGGAATACGAGCACAAATGGGGGTTTAAAACACGGACCCAGAACAAAATATCAAACAAATGGCAAAAACCACTGAAGCGGGGGGGGAGTGACTCAGCGCCATTTTCCCAAATTAAAAGGAGGGAACGACTAAAGGAACTGGCGTTATTATACCAGATTGCAAATAATTTGCTCCTCCTCCAGTTGATCTTATTGTCAGTTCCCTCCAATTAAAGAGGGAACGACTAAAGGAATCGTCTCCTCGTTATACAGTCTCTTTTCAACGAGGACAACACCTGTTATCTCCACATAGGCCCCAAGGGAACGGGGGAAAACAAGCAGTTATCCAAGTGCCTGTATAAAAAAATTGTTTGTTATTCAGTCCAACTCCCTGGCCCTGCTGTACCCCATATTTACAAGCAGTCAGTACATTTTTGGGGACCCACTGGTCAGTTGGCTCTCTGAGCTAATTAGCTTTATCGCTACTCTAATATATAGCCGTACATTTAAAATGTTACTGTGTCTGCTCCTCTGTTATTGGCAGCATAGCTGGGGGATGTCGAAAAATTGAATGGGTCGACAAAATGGTCTTGAATCAAACGTAATAAACTCTTGGTAACCGGGTTGGAGCAAACGGCAGCCATTCTAATTATACGCTTGTGGTAACCCGAGGTCGCAGAACCGGCTCAGCCTATGACCCTTCCGTTTTGTCTACGCGCGAAACCGGAAGTGAAGACCCCGGGGCTGCCCGAGCTCTCACGCTATCGGTGTTGTGATGGACAGGTGTTACTCAGGGTGTTGATGGTTTGTTGTACATGTCGGGTTGCTTGTGTTTTGTTGGGTGAGACAGGTTTACAGACAGGCTTATGCGGTAGTGAGACAGTTGTTTTGTGTTATCTATGCGGTATTTTTGCATGGTGTTGGTGGTGTCTGCGGGGGGGCCGAGGGGCGGGGGTTGTGGGGTCAGGCGCATCGTAACAAGCCAGCTGGACATATACAGATTCAACTGAGATTTTTCATGTCCACTGGGACAGTTTGACCAAGAATTCTCTTCAGAATTCAGGAATAGTTTTATTAACTGTATTAGTATCTTGTATATATTTGTATATTTATTTTTGTTTATTTTTTTTGGGTTGAGAATTAGAATATGATTGGATTAATGATGAAATTAAATTTGATGAGATTGGTCTTGGATAATAAAAAATATAAAAACAAAGCAACTTTGTAGTAAAACAATAATGATGTTCATTATAGCCGGGGGAGTGGAAGTGAGTCGGGATCATTACGGAGTTTTGATGCTGGGGTCCACGAAGTTCGTGATGGTTGTACGGAGTTATGGGTTTATCCTTTGGCACCGTGAGGCCAGGGTGTGTCTTGTGTGGATGTTTTTTTATTCCTGTAGGTGGGTGAGTGTTGGTGTGTTTGGTGGGGAAGATATGAGTATTCTACCAAAAAAAGTATAGTGTCATTTTGGCAAACGGTAAAAAAAATAAAAAATTAATAATAGCCTCCAAACCAATATAAAGAGATTAACCATATATATTTTGAAAAGAAATTCCGGTTCTGGTTTATTTATCTGACGTGATTGGTTAGGATCAACGCTTTTTTGCCTCAGAACAGGCTCATTGGTGATGTTTTTCCGTTGAAGACTCTGGGAATTCACAGTCTTTATAAAAACTATAGTGGTGCCTCAAATAAAAATTGGATAAGAGGAGAAGTGAATTAAGTAATTATTTCCGGTTTTGGTTTTTGTTTTTTCCCGCTTTGTTGTCAATTTGGTTTAATCCCCGTAAAAAAGAGAAGAAAGCTTTTGTCAAGAGAGAAACATAGCTCATTCAGTCTTTGAGTCCGTTCTGAATAGTCCAACTGTCCAACGTTTTTAGCCTCTTCGTCTTTCTTAGTGTCGCTGGTTCGGACGCCTCCTTGGACGGGCTTGAACTTCCTCTGTCGGGTCAAACCAGAGATGGGAGGATAGAGTCACGGCTCGCAATTATGAAACCCGCTATCAGAAAGCCTCCTCCTCGTCCTCCTTCTGATGTTAGTTTGAGTGGTGCTTCTTGTTGTTTTGTTGATCTTTTTTGAGATGTAATTTGTGTATGTTGTTTTAATTGTGTGGGTGTGTTGTGTGTTGCGTGCCTCTCTCCGGCTCCTTCGCCTCGTGTCCTATGCTTTACATGTTGGTGTGTTCTTGAGGTCCTCTTTGTTTTTTTCTGATCCAAGAAATATGTTTATATATCATCCCACTATCAGACTCGTTGAGGTCGTTTATATCGTTTTGTACCTCGATGCCGTCCGGTGGTGCTGAATTATTATAATCCAACCTTCGGAGTATGGTGTTATTGGCAGCGGTTTTTTTCATTATGTTTTATATTCCACATCAGTGTGGCGTATATCGTTTGTCCTCGATGCCGTCTGGGCTGATATATAATCAACCTCAAGGTATATATTATATATACCGTATATATATACCAGCCTCAAGCGCTTTCCTGTCTGAGTTAAAATGCGAAAGGTCACTTACTGGTTGAAAGGCTATCTGATTGCAAACGTAGCCTCTAGGGTCGCGTGTACTCGTACGTATTTCCCACGGACTCAGAGCTCTCCGGTGGAAAGCAGCACCATGAGGAGATCCAGTATATCCGACGGGGTTTCTAACGGGTTAAAGACGAAAAAAAGGAACTTGTTTCTGTGTAATCCGGCCGAGAGAGACGCTGGGAGAGAGACGGTCTAGCGCTGCTTCGTCGTGACGACAACAGTCAGCGGCTCTCCCCCCCCCCCTTCTCTTCCGGGTCTTCTTGTCTTGGCCCCCTCCGGGAGGATTAACTCCCCCCCTGTGCGAGAGACAGAAAGAAAATTCATAAAAGCCAGTTTCTAGAACTCGGCACAGTTGATACCGGTGACGAGAACTCACCAGCAGGGGGCGGTGGTGGCGCACCGTCGACGTTTGTGTTCTGTCTTTGGTGTTTTTTTGGTTGTGGTTGTCTGGTGCGCTTGTAGTTCATGCCTTGTTGCGAACTTGTTTGTGTTCGCGAGGATCGGATCGCATAAATCACAGAGGGAACACATACGAGGACAACCAAATTGCTTGATTTATGATTTCCGTAAACGTTGCGTGACTACTGAGTCGCAGACAGCAAGTGTAAGAACAATAAGAGACGAAGAACAATAAGAGACGAAGAACGTACAGCGTGACGACATCGCATGAATCAATACACTCGGCACGACGACGACCGTACGTTATAAAGGGGAACCCTCAGAGTATTTTTTTTTCATACATTTTTCATGGTTTGCTGGTCGGGTGGTTCTTTGACTGACCGTACGTTGTATAAGTGCGGGGAACCCTCAGGCACGTTATTGTGTTTTTTTCATTACATTTTCTAGGTAATCCGTTGGTTGCTTGGTGCATCACAGTGAGAGGTGATGCTTGGCCCGACAGGCCACGAACGCAGTCATGTGTGGATGTTTGGAGGTGGATGATTTTGGTAGGTGTTGTCGTCTGCCCACGGGTGCTGATCTCTCCCGGCGTCGGAAAAGTCGTGAAAGAGCCTGTCCTGGGGCGAAATGTTGGATCGATGACATTTCATGGCCCGGTAGTTTGTGCGTGATGTTCGTGCTCCCTCGCCCTGTGGTGGCGGTCCCCGCCCACCCCCCCTTCTTTTCGCTCTCGATCTTGTGTGTGTGTGTGGTTGCATCAGCGGGTGGTGTTTGTGGCATATCCCCCTCCTCTCTGCCGATCGCCCTTACCCCTTGTCATGTGCATCCCCCCTCCTCTCCCGAGCGCGGGAGCAGCGAGGGGACCTCTAATCATAAGATGCATCCTCCGTATTGATCAGCCCTTATTTCATTTGAACGAGTGGCGTTAGCTGCCAATAGCACGTGTGTGTGTGTGTGGCCCTCCTGATGTCATCATGAAGGCTCCATAATGGAAACAACCCCCTGCCCTCCCCCCCCCCCCCCCTCCCCCACCCCCGGCCAGACCCCTGATGCGATCAAATACATTACATACATAAAAAAACACTGAATGTGTTCACCCTTCAGAGCGCCGGTCATTAATGTAAATCTCAGAGCAGCGTACAGCGGACCTAATGACATTATTTCCGTCTCGCT
>PIJE02000375.1:172436-206773 GCA_002895965.2 Coryphaenoides rupestris
ACGCTCTTTCAACACACACACACACGCTCTCTCAATACACACACGGTCTCTCAACACACACTCTCTCAATACACACACACATGCTCTCTCAATACACACACACACACTCTCTCAATACACACACACACATACATGCTCACGCTCTCAATGCACTCACACACGCTCTCTCAATACACACACGGTCTCTCAACACACACACACACGCTCTCTCAATACACACACACATGCTGTCAATTCACACACACATGCTCTCTCAATACACACACACACACACACACACACATGCTCTCTCAATACACACATACACATGCTCTCTCAATACACACACACACATGCTCTCTCAATACACACATACACATGCTCTCTCAATACACACACACATGCTCTCTCAATACACACATGCCCTCAACACTCACTCACTCACTCACTCACTATCTCTATCTCACTCTGTCAACACCCTAACCCTCTCTCTCACTCACTTACACACACACACACACTCTCTCTCTCAACACACTCTCAACTCTCTCTCTCTCTGGCTCTCTCTCCCTCCCCCCTGCAGGTGAGGAAGGGCTCGGTGGTGTCCTGTGTGCTGGACTCTGAGGCGGTGGCCTGGGACCGGGAGAAGAAGCAGATCCAGCCCTTCCAGGTGCTCACCACCCGCAAGAGAAAGGTGAGGGGGGGGGGGGGGGGGCGGGGGGTAGGGGGGGGGGGGGGGGGGGGGGGGCGGTCTGCTACTGGATGTATGGACGAGAGATGGGAGGAAGATGGAGACAGATGATGGATGGATGGATGAACAGCGAGACAGACTGGGGGGGGCGGAGGTGTCTGGATTGTCTTGTGTAGATGCAGTTGCGGGCGGCTGAGCGGTGGAGTGATATGGACGCACGCACACACGCACACACGCACACACGCACACGCACGGACCGTGCTGGTGGGCGTGGGCCTCAATCGCCGCAGTAACACATCTGAACTGCTGCTGCTGCTGCTGCTGCTGCTGCTGCTGCTGTGGCGGCGGTGTTTGTGGCCGGTCACGCTGCGAATAAAGTTTGGGGAATGGGATGTGAATGAGAGTGAGTGAGATAAAGTGACTCAATGCAGAACGGAGGAGATGAGGCAGGCGGGGTGAGAGGGAGGGAGGGAGGAGGGAGGGAGGGAGGCGGGGCTAAAGATATGAGGAGCTGGAGAGGGGTAGAGGGTGCAGTGGAGGACAGATAGGGGTGAGTGGGCGGGATTTAAATAATTTCAATGAGATGTGTGAACTTAAGCTGGTGGTTGGCTGTTCATGTTGTGCAAAATATAAGATGTAAGAGATAATCCTAATTGTCTTTCTCTCTTTCTCTCTCTTTCTCTCTCTCTCTCTATTTTTATTTTTTCTCCCCCCCCCCACAGGACGTGGACGCCTCAGAGATCAAAGTCCAGGTGTGCGTCTACGCCTTCGACCTGCTGTACCTTAACGGCGAGGTACGGGTCCTCTCCTCGATGCTTTTTATCTTTTCTGGTAATTCTGTGCACGTTTATCCTGCCCCGGCAACATCCAAACACTGCTGTTGGTACCCAGACGCTGCTGCAGCACTGGAGACGGTCATCACAGCATTCTGCCGCATCTCGTGTGTGTGTGTGTGTGTGTGTGCGTGTGCGTGCGTGCGTTTGGGATCATTGTCAACAAGCATTCCCTGATGTGTGTGTGTGTGTGTGTGTGTGTGTGTGTGTGTGTGTGTCAGCTTTGTAAAGTGGTTTTGTAGTTGTGTGTGTGTGTGTGCGGGTCACTAAGCATTTGGCCCGTAATGATTAGGATGCTCCAAGCTATGATGAGAAAATGATTGTAATGGTGTGCAATTTGGCTGTGTTTGTGTGTGCGCGTGTGTCTGTGTCTCTGCATGTGTGTGTGTTCTCTGCATGTGTGTGTGTCTCTGCATGTGTGTGTGCCCCCCGCGGCGTGTGTGTGTCCACGCGTGTTCCCTGTGTGTGGTTGTGCTCGTGTCGTGTGTGCGTGTCTGTCCAGTCCCTGGTGCGCCAACCGCTGTCCAGGCGCCGGGCGCTGCTGAAGGAGAGCTTCACCGAGGTGGAGGGAGAGTTCGTGTTCGCCCGCTGCATCGACTCGGACAACACGGAGTCCATCGCCGAGTTCCTGGAACAGTCTGTACGAGGTGGGTCGGGTTGGTGGGTTGGGTGGGTGGGTGGGGATGCACATAGCGGCTACAACCATACATGCACCATGTCCTCCCTCTCTTAACACCACCACCATCGCCGAAGTACCAGAGCAATGCATTCACATCACCTCAGCTGCACAGTGGTCAATGGTGTTCTGGGGAAGTGACGGGAAACCATTGAAACCAGTGAACGCCCACATAGCAACCCCTCCTCCACCCTCCACTGCACACAGCAGCCAGGGCAATACCTGACAAGTGTGTGTGTGTGTGTGTGCTTGTTTCTTTGCTTCCTGTTTCCATTTGTCCCAAAATTAGTTTTGGTTTCTGCATAATACATTGTTTGTTTTATTTTTGTATTTTTGTGTGTGTGTCTATAAGAGCTAGAGATGTGAGAGTATGTGTGTGGGGGGGACAGGACAAAGACTTTCCACATATCTGAAACCTAATCTGTTCATTTCCTTTCTGCTCAGCTGGAGTTGTGTGTTTGTTGGGTAATGTGTGTGTGTGTGTCCTCATTCAGATTCCTGCGAGGGTCTGATGGTGAAGACTCTAGAGAAGGACGCCACTTATGAAATCGCCAAGCGCTCCCACAACTGGCTCAAGGTGAGTTTCACGCGGTGGCTGCCATTTTAAAAGCGCCAGGCGTTTCATTTTATCGTGTTTTCTCCCTCCACAACTTCCCTCCAAAACCGAACCATTGCTAACCGTCGACATTTCCTCTGCCCCGCGGGTTAACGGCACAACCGGCGACTAACTCGATTTCAAATACGAACAGTGAAACGGAAAGCGCTCATTTCACATCGCGTCAGTCACCTGCGCAACAAAGTGTGGTGGGAGGAGAGAAAAAAAAGTTAGCGTTATTGTGTTATTTTTTTCCCCGTCCAAATCTAATCATCGCAGCTGACGGCACTTCATACAGAGAGACCGGCGACGGCTGAAACGCGTGGCTGACTAACGTGGCTACACAAATTAAATTGCTCCTACCTGTTAAATACCGACGCACACCCCCCCCCCCCCCCCCCCCCCCCCCAGTTTCATGTGGCCTCCACGCGGGCCATTTCGCATTCATTCCCACAAACCATAACCGTTTCTCCAATCTGTCCTCCCTCCCACCCTCGTTTCAATCAAATACAATCACGGGCGCAGCGGAAATGGCCTCTCGAAGCCCCCGTGTTTTAACGTCGTTAGCGCGCAGGCGGTCTGCCGCCGTCTGGTCGGTGGGTTTGTTGTTAAAGGGGTCCTATTATATCAGCAGCTGTGAGTGATTAGCCGATACAAAGCCGTGACTAAAATTGTCATTGTGACGAAGTGACATCACACATCGGGAGTGTCCACCAAGAGGTGCGCTGACTAGATCAGTTGACCAGGTGGTGCAGTCCACTGGGACACTCCCACTTGTGATGTCACGTCGTCACCGTGACAATGCGAGTGACGGTTTTGGAACCGCTTGTAATGTCTAATCACGCCCCCTGTCGTTGAGGTATTAACGACAGTTATTATTAGGAATCTGCTTTTGTGTCACAGACGCCCCACCGCAATTCAGACTACAACACTGTTCCCTTGTACACACGGATAATAAATCATGATTATAGGAAAACAAATCTAATACATTTGTAGATTCACACCACACCAACAAAAACCCCTCATTAAGTGCATCCATTCAAAGCGGCACAATGTGCTCCCACAATGCACCTGTGATGCTCACTCTCTGACGGGCCTCATAGTACGCCCATTCCTATACTCATATAAACTGTATATATATACACTCACCGGCCACTTTATTAGGTACACCCGTTCAACTGCTCATTAACGCAAATATCTAATCAGCCAATCACATGGCAGCAAGGAACGTAGACATGGTCAAGACGATCTGCTGAGGTTCAAACCGAGCATCAGAATGGGGAAGAAATGTGATTTAAGTGACTTTGAACGTTGCATGGTTGTTGGTGCCAGACGGGCTGGTCTGAGTATTTCGGCAACTGCTGATCTACTGGGGTTTTCCCACACAACCATCTCTAGGGTTTACAGAGAATGGTCCGAAAAAGAGAAAATATCCAGTGAGTGGCAGTTCTCTGGGCGAAAATGCCTTGTTGATGCCAGAGGTCAGAGGAGAATGGCCAGACTGGTTGGAGCTGATAGAAAGGCAACAGTAACTCAAATAACCACTCGTTACAACCGAGGTATGCAGAAGAGCATTTCTGAACAAACAACACGTCGAACCTTGAAGCAGATGGGCTTCAGCAGCAGAAGACCACACCGGGTGCCCCTCCTGTCAGCTAAGAACAGGAAACTGAGGCTACAATTCTCACAAAATTGAACAATAGAAGATTGGAAAAATGATGAGTCTCTATTTCTGCTGCGACATGCAGATGGTCGGGTCAGAATTTGGCGTAAACAACATGCAGCATGGATCCATCCTGCCTTGTATCAACGGTTCAGGCTGGTGGTGGTGGTGTAATGGTGTGGGGGATATTTTCTTGGCACACTTTGGGCCCCTTAGTACCAATTGAGCATCGTTTAAACGCCACAGCCTACCTGAGTATTGTTGCTGACCATGTCCATCCCTTTATGACCACAGTGACATCTTCTGATGACTCCTTTCCAGCAGGATAACGCGTCGTGTCACAAAGCTCAAATCATCTCAAACTGGTTTCTTGAACATGACAATGGCCTTCACAATCACCAGATCTCAATCCAATAGAGAACCTTTGGGATGCGGTGAACTGGAGATTCGCATCATGGATGTGCAGCGACAAATCTGCAGGAACTGTGTGTATGCTATCATGTCAATATGGACCAAAATCTCAGAGGAATGTTTCAGCTCCTTGATGAATCTATGCCACGAAGAATTAAGGCAGTTCTGAAGGCAAAAGGGGGTCCAACCCGGTACTAGCAAGGTGTACCTAATAAAGTGGCCGGTGAGTGTATATATATATGTACATATATGTAATATATATATATATACACACACGTGCATGGGGAAAGCACAGTAAAACTATAGCTAGCCTCAGGATCTCGTTGCTAGCGGGGGAGAATGTGACTCTGTGCGCGTGCTGCCCGTGTGTGTGTTTGTGTGCTGCCCGTGTGTGTGTGTTTGTGTGCTGCCCGTGTGTGTGTTTGTGTGCTGCCCGTGTGTGTGTGTTTGTGTGCTGCCCGTGTGTGTGTGTTTGTGTGCTGCCCGTGTGTGTGTGCCGCCCGCGTGTCTGCCAGCGCACATGACATTTAATTTGCATTGTTTGTGAACATTTGTTCTTCTGCAGCGGTGTGGGCCGAGGCTGTCCACGCTGAGGAACTTTTGCATTTAACCTTTTAACAAGGCGAAGCGAGATGTAATTATTTCCCGCCACGGTGAGAAAAGTCAAACCGAACTCAAAGTGAAACTTTGGGTCAGGAAGCAACAACGACAAATGGCATTTTGCCATCAAAGGAATCCCGATAAACGTGTGATGGAACAACGTCCCAATCAAAGCAAGCCCTGTCTGTAAATGTCGTATGTGTGTATATATATATATCTATATATATACATATATATATTCATAGCACAGCATTGTTGAATCTTTGATTCTGATTGGTCAATAACGAAAGGGTGTTTTGACTAAAATCAAAATGGAAAAAAATATAGACTACGAATTAGCTTTTTTGAAATAATCGTCTGCCTGAAAGGAACGTTCAGCAGAGGGTTCTACCCGGTGACACAGCGGTTGATTCTGACTGACATTGAAATGGAAAAAATATATACGACAAATGTTCTTTCTTTTTTTTATAATCTCATCTGGCCGGCGGTGATGGACGGCAGAGAGGAATGCTCAGCGGATGGTTCTACCCGGTGACACGGTTTATTATCACCATCCATCGCAATTCAAAATGACGTGATCGGCAACGCCGCGACTACGAACGAATCCGCTGTGAAATAAGGACTCTGAAATTTCTTCTGTTAGCAGAGATTACAATGACAACAAAGAAAAGAAAACGGCTCCTTCCGTTCAATTCACACCACGAAGAGTGTGCATTGTTTTTCAATCAGGGCCTCCTTTTAACACTGAAATAGAAATTCGTATTTTTTAAATGTAGCTAATTAAGGCGACAAAAAACCCCAATTACGTTGCATATCTGATAATTACATCTCATCGTTAGCGTTAACTGGTATAAGCGGAATAAACACACTTGCTGCTCGACTCAAAGGGGAAACGTGCTTGGTTTTCGTGTCTTATTCGTCATGTACTGTATGTGTCTTTTTAAGCGGGGCGCCACACCGTAGGCACTTCGCTCAGGTGTTCACGAGTGCCGATGCTCTCACTCCCTGCAGCTGAAGAAGGACTACCTGGACGGCGTGGGCGACACGGTGGACCTGTGTGTGATAGGAGCCTACATGGGCAAGGGCAAGCGCACGGGCACCTACGGGGGCTTCCTGCTGGCCTGCTACGACGAGGACAACGAGGAGTTCCAGTCCGTCTGCAAGGTGTGTGTGTGTGTCTGTGTGTGTGTGTGTGTGTGTCTTTCTTGATTACACATGGTAAAAGGGGGCTGAGGAGCATGATCGTAGCCAAAGATAAGTCCTGAATTGTCAGCAATGTTGTGTTGAAAGCCCATCCTGTGTGCTAACCGCACGCTACACGGCACAGATCACACCATCACATGTCAGATCACTGCTTTAACTCTCAAGAGAACTCGGGGCTCAGGTAATTGTCGCGGGTGTTGGGAGTTTTCCAATGACTCACCCTCCCCTCCCCACCCTCCCCCCCTTCCCTCAGCAACGCCACCGTTTATTCGCGGTGCCCTCAAACCTGAAAGAGACGAGACACGTTGTCTCCTGTCAGGCTCTTGTTTCCATGAGTGTAGTTTTTCCCCCCGTTTTGAGATGACTCCGCTAAGTAGGAAACAACATGTCAGCACTATAATGTTGTAAAATGCATACACACACAAACACACACACACCAACCAGGAGGATGACGGGCAGACTACTACTACTGCGAACTAAGGGAGTGCCGTTGAGCCAACCTGTGGGGAGACGGGGACCCCTGTCATCCATCAGCCCCCTCTGTGTCTTAATGCCTTTGCTGTGGGGGTGTGTGTGTGTTCGTGTTTGTTCAGTGGTGTGTGTGTGTGTGTGTGTGTGTGTGTGTGTGTGTGTGTGTGTGTGTGTGTGTGTGTGTGTGTGTGTGTGTGTGTGTGTGTGTGTGTGTGTGTGTGTGTGTGTGTGTGTGTGTGTGTGTGTGTGTGTGTGTGTGCTGAAGGAGGGTTCCAGTCTTTGAGAGGTGATACATTGCTTGAGGCGAGGTAGTTCAGACATTGGTCACTCTGCTGGGATTTGTGCTCTTTGCTGGCTTCTACAGCAACCCACAAAGTCCACACCTCTGTGTGTGTGTGTGTGTGTGTGTGTGTGTGTGTGTGTTCTAACATACCCATTTCATCATCCAGATTGGGACGGGCTTCAAGGATGAAGATCTGGAGCAGCATTACAAGTTCTTAAAGGTATGATGGCTGTGTGTCTGGAGGGGAGGTGTCTGTGTGTGTGTGTGTACAAGCAGCCTCTGAAGTCGTCGTTCTGGTCTTCAACTCGATATATCCGTCAATTTGTTAAAAAAAAAACCAACTTGCTTGTCGCAGGTTGTCCCCCCCCCGCCCCCAAAACAAATCTAGTAATACAAGTAAGTCCTTCTTCACAAAGACTTCCCTTATAAAAGTTTGATACAAAATAGTAATTTCTTTTACAAAGACTTTCTGCTCAAAGCTGACGGTGCCGGAGACGACCCAAGGGGCACCAACAATGGAGCCTCCTCCTGGGTGGAGGGTGGGTGGGTTGGATGGTGGGTGGAGGGTGGGGGGTGGGTGGGGTGTAGTCGCAGGCCTGCTATGTGTTCCTGTATTCCTGTGTGTCCAAAGACTTGAAACACTAATGCCCACACAAGCTAGTGTCCACGCACACACACACACAAGCCACACACACACACCACACACACGCACACACACATATAGGGGGAGAGAGAACAATGTGGCCGCGCAAATGTCTTCATTATAAAATAATTGTACACTACCACTGTCACACTTATTTTTTGGTTGAAGTAAGTGAACTGCCAGTTTCGGCTCAAATTAGAACATTAGAGATGCACTACACTGGAGATTTTACTAAAATGCGCTTTTGGGCTGGGAGTTCTGGGAAGGAGAGGGGGTGTTATGCCCATGGTTATGACCAAGATCAACTTTGTGATACTTATTTTTTAAGCTCATGCCATTGTTGTGTATGAGCGCTACAATGAACAATGTTGTGTATGAAATGCACACACACACACACACACGCCACAACACACACACACAGCACACGCCAGTGGCCTTATACTAGATTGTGTCCAAGAAACGTAACCCTCTCTCTCTCTCTCTGTCGGGCGTGGCCTGCGACACCCACCGCCGCCCAGACGGAGGTCCTCCACATACCTCGCCCACCTCGGTGTCCCGTGATGGTTGTCTGGTAACCGGAAGGTTGCTGGTTCAATCCCCGGGCTTGTGTCAAGTGTCGAGGTGTCCCTGAGCAAGACACCACCTAACCCTAACTGCTCCTGACGTGTTGGTTGTTACCTTGCATGGTTGACACCGTCGGTGTATGAATGAGTGAATGTGAGGCAATACTGTAAAGCGCTTTGGATAAAAGCGTTATATACAGTAAATGCAATCCATTTACCATGTAAAGTCATCCTTGAGTAGAGTCGAACATTCACAAACCCTTTGGCGCAGAGTAAATTACTGTATTATTTTAGTAACCGTGCCAAAGTGGCATAGTTTAAAACAAACAAGCTTAAATAAAAAAAAAAAAGATTTTGAGAATCGCCGCCCCCTTTAAGAAGCCTTTTTAGGTCCGTTTTACCTCAGGGGACCCCTGTTTTTTCAGTGGTGACGGTCGGTCGCAGAAAGCAAGAAGCTTGACTCGGAAACCCGAGATATAGGCGTCTAATGGTCCGTATCGTGGTGGATGTAGCCGAGCGCGAGGAACGATGAGGAACCTTTTAAGACCTTCGCACTATCGCCGTCTTCCGCTCTTCCTCGGTCACCCGGCGCCTCAGCCACTCCCGCCCCCCCATAACCAGCGGCCGTCTCCTGTCGCCGGGGCCAAATGGATCGGGGGCCACGGGAGGAGAAACCAGCCAGCCAGAGCTTAAAGCATCTCGCCGGTGTCAACATAATTTACCGAGGAGCTCGTGTCAACAAACCTTCGGTCAATACCCGGAGAGCCCTGACGTTTTACAGGAGCTCGTGTCACACAGCGTTTAGTTTCCTGTCCCCACAGCACGGCAATTGTGGGGCCGCGGTCTTCGTCTCCGTCAGGAATGGCTGTTATTTCGGCTGTCAGTTTGGTATGCGGCACTCGGGACTTGGCCGCGGTTTGGGTTCATCGTTTGAATGCGTGGTCGCAGAAAGCTGAAGCGATCCTGAGGGGGGCCGTGGGAGGGAACTGGCGCTCAAAGAACGCATTGTCCCCTTTAATTGTCCTCCTCCTCTCTCTCCCTCTCTCTCTCTGTCTCTCCTCTCCTTTTTTGGAATATTCTTTCATTCTTGATCGCTATCACGCTATCACGTACCCTTTCCCACCCCCTGACTTATTCATCCCCCTTATCATTCCTTCCTTCCTTCCTTCCGTCCTTGTGGTTCTACTGTGGTCCTCACCTCACCTCTCGCTCTCTCTCTCTCTCTCACTCTTCTCTGTTCTCTTCTCTCTCTCTCTCTCTTCCCCCCTCCTTTTTTGGAATATTCTTTCATTCTTGATCGCTATCACATACCCTTTCCCACCCCCCCGTCATTCCTTCCTTCCATCCTTGTGGTTCTGCTGTGATCCTCACCTTCTCCTCCTCCTCCTCCCCCGACCAGGAGCACATTCTGGCCAAGCCGCGGGCCTACTACCGCGTGGACCCGTCCACGGAGCCTGACGTGTGGCTGGACGCCGTCCAGGTGTGGGAGGTCAAGTGCGCCGACCTATCGCTGTCTCCCGTCTACAAGGCCGGAATGGGATTGGTCAGTTGAGGAGTTTTCAATGTATTCCTCCTTTTTTTTTTTGTTTGTGTGTGTGTGTGTGTGTGTGTGTGTGTGTGTGTGTGTGTGTGTGTGTGTGTGTGTGTGTGTGTGTGTGTGTGTGTGTGTGTGTGTGTGTGTGTGTGTGTGTGTGTGTGTGTGTGTGTGTGTGTGTGTGTGTGTGTGTGTGTGTGTCAGAAGATGGGAGTAAGTCACACATGTGCAAGTCTCAAGTCTTAACCTTCGAGTCTCAAGCAAGTCCCGAGTAATTTTTGTGAGAGTCAAGTCATAGCTTAGGTCAAGCAAGTCACAAGTCAAGTCATAGAAATATAATAAGCTGGAAGACAACCGTCTTAAAGTGCTGGACTTTCATTTGCAACAAATACTTCAATATGTCGCAAAATACAGTGCATCAAAGAATGAACTTGAACAAGTATGACTTCTATGTCCAATACTCCTTCAAAGAGGCCTCACTCTTTCATGTGAGAAAAAACCTTAAATGTAACTTAGTGTTGTGTGTGTGTGTGTGTGTGTGTGTGTGTGTGTGTGTGTGTGTGTGTGTGTGTTGTGTGTGTGTGTGTGTGTGTGTGTGTGTGTGTGTGTGTGTGTGTGTGTGTGTGTGTGTGTGTGTGTGTGTGTGTGTGAGAGCGAGAGAGAGGCAGAATGTGTTTACAGTGGAGTGTGTGTGCGTGTGTGTCAGAGAAACACAAACAATGTAATTAGGCCTAGTATTTGTGAATGTGTGTGCGCGCGTGCGTGTGCGCGCGTGTGTGTCAGAGAGAGAAATAGAAGTAGAGTGCTGTCAATATTTGTTGGTATTTGTGAATGAGTTTATGTGTGCGTGCATATATGTGTTCCCCCACACAGAGCATGTTTCATACTCATGCAACAGAAAGGTAACAGGTAAGTAATACAATCACAAGTAGAAAGCTGCTAGCCTTTTCTGTGTTAACAATGGTGAAAAGCCATTAACAATGCATTGCATTTGCAGAAAATCAAATTTGACAGAACTTTGTTACTCAGTCGTGAGCGATGGGGTCGCATTATAATCCCGCCATGACTGAATACACGCTCAACAGGTGCACTTGATGCAGGGATTGCCAAAACTCTTACCGCAGTTAAGTTAGTTAGTGACATTACTTACTTTTCTTTGTGTAGTCGGATGAAATTTGACGTGGTGCTGGAGGTGTCCGATATTTTTGCACTGCAGACCTTGCACACGGCGAATCGTTTTTTGTGTTCAGTCGAAAAGTCTTTGAACCCAAATGTAATAATTTTGGGAACAGCTGTGACAGCAGTAGAACTCGTACTAGCAGCACCTTCCATCTTCCAAACTCCGGCCACTCTACCGCTACAGTTAGTGATGGGTGCGTCACTTGGTAGAGATTACAGGTTGCCAGGTTCGCCCCCACATGCAACAGGAATCATCCAATCGAAAAAAATATATATATTTTTGATAATTCACATATTAACCAAGACAGCAATGACTTGTCGAGTCATTTCATGCAAGTCTAAGTCATGGATAGCAAGTCAAAGTCAAGTCAAGTCTTTTATCACTGTTGATCAAGCAAGTCACAAGTCCTCAATCTGGCGACTTAAGTCTGACTCGAGTCAAGTCACTAGCCTCAAGTCCCCCATCTCTGGTGTGTGTCCATACATCACAAATGTAATCAGCAACTGTTAATGACGGTAATTTTTTAAATGGCTTAATACAATATACTATATCTCTATCTACGTATATCGCTCTATATCTTTCTATCTGTATCTATCTCTATATATCACTCTATCTATCTATCGCTCTATATCTCTATCTGTCTATCTATATCTCTATATACAGTATATCGCTCTATATCGCTCTATCTCTATATCTCTCGATATACAGTATATTGCTCTATCTCTCTATCTATCTCTATCTCTATCTCTATAGCTCTATCTATATCTCTATCTGTATATAGATATATACACACACGTAACTTTGTAAATGGCTTAATATCCACAGGGGTTTTTCCAGAGTACTGGCGCATACGGCACAACTTTTTTGCTGCGGTCGCTCTCATCTCTCTGATGCGCTCTCCTTTTGTTGCCCTCCCTCCCTCCTTCCCTCCCTCCCCCGCCTCGCGTCTCATTTATTTCCTGACCGCTTGTCAGTCCGCCTGCCTCTTGTGTTCATCACGCCACTGTCCTCGATCGCTCTATCTGCATCTGTCCGTCTCCCGCCCCCCCCCCCATCTGTCTTCATCACCCCCGCCCCCCAGCACCTCCCCCTCCTCCCCCTCCTCCTCCTCTCTCTCCTGTCATCCATTTCCCCACCTGTCACTACCGTCTCTACTCCGTCTTCCCATTGTGCCGCGCCTTGATCCGCCCGATAAACCCTCCGCCCCGTCTCCACCTGTTCCTCTGGTTCACCCCGTCTCCCCGCCCGCCCGCCCGTCTGTCTCTCTCTGTCTGCCTGTCTCTGTCTGTCCGTCCGTCCGTCCCTTACCCGTCTCGTCTGTCTGTCTTGTCTGTCACCAGGTGGACCCGGAGAAGGGCGTCTCCCTGCGCTTCCCCCGGTTCCTGCGGATCCGGGACGACAAGAAGCCTGAAGATGCCACCAACAGCTCGCAGGTGCGTCGCGCGTCTTCAGAGACACGGCCCTTTTTTTACAGGAGGTGTCGCTCGTCACGCTGATTATGGCTCCGCCCCTTTTATGCACCAGGGCAGCGCAGGGAACAGACTAACATCATGTGCAATACTACTTCTCACTACTACTTCTCAATACCATTGGCTTATTCACTGTACATTTATTATACTATTGTATTTATTCTTATGTTGTTGGTATTTTTTAGCAACCTCTGGCAAAATAATTTCCTTCAGGATGAATAGTTCTATCTAAAGTTCTATCTTATTTTATCTTATCTTAAGCTAGTGAAGAGGGGTCTGTGTTTGTCCTAAGATGTGGGATGGGCCTATGATGCTACGTAGGTTGGTGATGTCACCAACCTACGTAGCATCTAGCTTTCTGAAGGTAATGATAATTCAGGAGTACAATACTATGAGGGGTCTAGGTAGCATCTAGCTATCAGAAGGTAATAAACCAGGAGTAGAGAGCTAAGGTGCGCTATGTTCTTATAGCACTACAAACGGAGCCCTGCTGGGCTCTAGATGCTCTAGCAAACATCAGCACACATTTCCAGCCTTAATGTCAGGGAGGCGAGCTTGAGATGGGATGATGGCGGCACCAGACCGAGACCACAGACTCTCTTTCTCATGGTCACAAGTCGCTGCCGTGTGCTATTTTAGCATGCAAGGGGTCCTAGCGTAGCCCCAGAAGACCCTGCGGCGTCGACGCTACCACCGCTTTGATTAGCTTGAACCGGCACTCTTACATCCAAGTCAAGCGGCGAGGACACCGTGAGATTTCAAAGCCGGGATATGAATAATCTGACGGCTATTTTTAGCCCCGGCCTTCCCACATCTGTTTTTATATATATATTTATTTATTTTTTTTTTTGTCACCAACCAATTTTTACAATGTGCTCTCCTGTACCACTTTTCTCTCTCTCTGTCATGCACACATAAGATAAGATAAGATATAACTTTATTTATCCCGAAGGAAATTCTTTTGCCAGAGGTTGCACAAAAATACCAACAACACAAGAATAAAAACAATAGACAAATAAATGTACAGTGAATGAGCCTAAAAGAAAAATATATGTAAGATATTTAGTAAATAAAACAAGTTGGCAATGTTATATACACACCGATGCTAAGAAAAGAGGGAAAAAAAAGTTTTCTCTTTCTGCCTTCATGTCTTGTCTTATGTGTAAGATGTGTGTTATGTTTCTCTTTCATTATGTCAGTTTGTTTCATGCTACCGTCTGCTCATTCTGTCTCGATTGCGCCCTAATTCTATGGTGCGTTAGGATATATTTTAGCGAACAAAACATGAACAATTTAACAAAATGTTTAAACAGTTCTAATTCAACGCAATGGTATACTATGGAATTCCATGCTGTGGAGTGTGCAACATAGTGAATACAATGTCCTATGTTTGCCTCACGGTGTTGGTCCTCTCTGTAGATCGCAGATCTGTACGGGAAGCAGCAGCAGATCCAGAACCAGGGGGACAGGGCCGACCTCGCTGACTATTACTGATAGGACGCTTCCAAGTAGGAAGAGTTTCCATGAAATTGTACATAAATGTGAGTCCCTGTTTTAAAAAGAAATCCCCAATGAATGAGCATAATAAAAAAAGCTTTGTTTTACAATAATCCCTTGTGAGTGTGATTTATTTGGAGGACGGTGTTTGAATAATCCCTGAACCACTGACGGTGTACGTTCTTGGAAAGCAATATTGGCAATAGATACTTTCCATATGACATACACCGGCACACACACACACAGCGACACACACACACAGCAACACACACACTCCCACCTGAACGAACGAACGAACACACACACAGCAACACACAGCAACATGCACACGTCAACATGTGCACACACGCACTTGAGCGAACGAACACACACACAGCAACACACTACACACACACACAACACGAAATACACACACACACACACACACACACACACACACACACACCGAAAGACAGGCGTGCACACACACTCTGCAGGCACTGATGCAAACCCTGCCATCCTAAGGCGACATTGTGCACTCTGACGTGCGCGGCCAATCAGACGGGAGCTCCCCAGGACCATGCCAACTACCATCACGTCTGGAGCCACAGAAGACAGCCAGGGAGAAGGTGGCTGCTGGGGAAATGTTGATATTTGGACGTGTGTGTGTGTGTGTGTGTGTGTGTGTGTGTCTCCATGTCTATAGGACGAACTGACAGCTCAGGCAGCAGGACAAAAGATGAACACTCGTGGCCATCGACTAGCTGATGGGAATCCACTAACTGTGTGTGTGTGTGTGTGTGTGTGTGTGTCAAGAAAAGTGTACATCATCATGAGAGCTGTTATTATGCCAAGAAAAAGTGAAATGGAATTGGTACATTTATTTTCCCGACACACTCATGTCATTTGGAGAGGAGCTTGTGTGTGTGTCTGAGGGAATGAACCCCAGATACTTGATGTTTTTGTCGATGTCCTTGGTTTGTGTGATATCTCCGCTGTGTGTGTGTTTTTGATTGAATGTGTTGTAGTTTAATCAGCATCCAATAACTTCCGAGCTCCTCTGCAATAAATGCAATAAAAGGGACTTTTTCTTGTGCGACAAATTGTCACCGAACAAATGCTGACAACTTGAAGTTTTACAGAAAATGACAATTACAGAACGGGAAACATGGTTTCTTCCCCCCCTCAACCCCTGTGCGGTAGCAGGGCTTTGATTTGATTACTGGGGGAGGTTTTTGTAATAACATTGAGAAGCCAGCGAACGGGGTAGTGGTACAGGTGAGTCATGATGGAACTGACTCAACTGCAGCTCTGAGTTACTGATGGTTTATCACTTTGGCGATGGCGGTGGCGAGAACTGCCAATCATCCGGTCCTGCCTGGCACAGCACCAGTAGCTCCTCCTGGTAGAAACCTGAGTATAAAGTACAGAGTGTTGTGGGCTGGCATCTTATCTCTCCCTCCCCCCCCCTGGTCACTTTTTTGGAAGCTTTATACTTTTACATTAATACGACAATGTTATTACATTTAGATTTTGTTACTGTACAGTTTTAGTTCTGCTATAATTACCCCTTCTCAGCGGGTTAGGATGGTGCTGGCAAAATGCAGATTGGAGCCGAGCGTGAGTTAGGAGGCCAGATAGTCTGCACCAGAATCCCAACATGGCCTCCTAAAACTGAATTAACCATTTACATTCAACATTTACATTTACATTTAGGGAATTTGGCGCTTTTTTCCATCCAAAGCGACTTAAAAAATAGTAACAATTTTTGAAAGAGACAGCATATATCACTGTGGTACATAAAGATAAGAATAGAGCAGGTTTCAAGCATTCATAGTTACGAGGTTAATGGAACGAGTTTCATAATTGCTGGTTGCCTGCATAATAGCTGGGATAACGATCATTCTGAACACATTACCAACATCTAAGAACATACAATCTGCTAAACGATACTAAATACGTAAGCTGGGAATTTAGCAGATGCATTTGTCAGCAAAAAAATTTAAATAAGTGAAAAACAGAATAATGTATATTTGTCAATAAGTAGCAGGTTTGGCATCTTGCTCAAGCATGGCTACAGGGAGGACGGTGTGCAGATGTAGAACCATGAACCTTTATACTGGGAGTCAAACACGCCAGGAACTACACCAGGGGTCTCGTACTCCCAACCCAGGGGCCAGAACCGGCCCTCTGACGTAATGAATCCGGAACCACAACATGTCAAGTATATCGTGTAATTCAGCTTATTTATTTATTTATTTATTTATCTATTCATACTTTTGAATTAAATATTATTATTCTCTAGTTCTCATTACAATTTGCACAATCTCCCCTAATACATGTTGGCTACATACGTTATAATATAATCTTGATGACGTAAATATCAGTGGTCAAATTAAATTAAATAATCAATAAAATGCTGTGGCGAACAGTGATCCAAATCTTTTTTTTTGTCATGTATTTGTTTGTTTAATACTTGAATGTTGAAGTGGCCCCTCCTATGAGAAGACAAGACCACCAGTGGCCCCCCAAGATAATGTGAGTTTGAAAAAAGCCCTGCACTAAACCATCCCTCACCGCTTCCTCCAACTCCCCTCCAACTGTATGGCGTCATGTCCTTGAGATAATGTAGAGAGATACACGGTCCGGACCACACAGCCTGCGGAGAGCATCAGGCCTGCAGGAGCAATCCCATCCCAAGCAGCTCTGACGTTGTGCCATCTGAAGCTGAACTCAGCGGGACTCCACATGCGCTCTCTGGCCTGTCTGTGTGTGTGTGTGTGTGTGTGTGTGCGTGCGTGTGAACATGGTTCTGTGTGTGTGTGTGTATGTGTGTGTGTGTGTGCTCGTGTGGACATGATTATGTGTGTGTGTGTGTGTGTGTGTGTGTGTGCGTGTGGACATGATTCTGTGTGTGTGGGTGTATGTGTGTGTGTGTGTGTGCGCGTGTGGACATGGTTCTGTGTGTGTGTGTGTGTGTGTGCGTGCGTGTGGACATGATTCTGTGTGTGTGTGTGTGTGTGTGTGTGTGGACAACATTTGTTATTTCCTTTCATACTTGAGAGCCCGAAGAGCTTGTTAGTCTGACATATTATGGAGTTATTGCTGTACACCCTGGGAGCCTATTTCCCAAACTGCAGGCCTGCCGCTTAGTGTGTGTATGTGTGTGTGTGTGTGTGTGTGTGTGTGTGTGTGGGTGGGCCGTGCGCCTTGTCTCGCTGTAGGCTAGTTAGAGAAGGGACAGCATTGTGACAAGGAGGAACTATGTAAATTTCAAATGTGGTTTTTGCTTGGCCTTTCCATCTGCCTGTCTGTGTGCAGTCCAAACCTCTGTCTGGCCATCCCTCCATCCCTCCATCTCTCCATCCATCCCTCCATCTCTCCATCCCTCCATCCATCTCTCCATCCATCCATCTATCCATCCATCCATCTCTTCCATTCTATCCAGCCCCATTCTAAACCGTCCAATTTGTCCATATTGTATCTCTGCCCTCCATTTTTCACCTTTGAAGATTTTAAATATTCACCCCCCCCTCTCACTTGCCGGCTGTTGCTGGCTGGCTGGCCGGCTCTTGTTGGCTGTTGAATCAGATCCATTCTTCCGCCCCCCCATCCCCCCCTTGACAGTGTGGCTTTTATTTGCTGGCGGGTTCTGTGATGCTGGTTGACTTGTTTGTTTGCTTATTTATTTATGCATGCGGCTGAATATTATCAGTGCATCTGGTCCATTTTTATCAAGACAAAGGGAGGGAGGGAGGGAGGGAGGGAGGGAGGGGGAGAGAGAGAGAGAGAGAGAGAGACATACTACAATATAAAACATGTTGAGAGTCATTGCCTTTTCAGTTGTTTTGCCAGGAATCAGAATTTCAAATTTCCAAAATTGTCATTGACAGTATTTTGTGTAAATGTGTGTGTGTGTGTGTGTGTGTGTGTGTGTGTGTGTGTGTGTGTGTGTGCAGGGGGGAGGGGTTGGGGCATGGTGGTGTGGTGGTGGTCTTAATGGGAGTGGATGGGGACTGGGAGTATATTGCGTGAGATATTGGAAATGTAAATGTGTCATTAAGTTTGGGCGCCATAGCGTGCCCCCCCCCCCCCCCCCGACCACGCAGCAGAGATATGATTCAGGGGGCCTGTTGTGTGCCGTGTAGCAAATTACAGGCAAAGCTTGTCTGCTGTGCATTGTCTCAGCCTGCTTTATCTCCCGGTGTGTGTGTGTGTGTGTGTGTGTGTGTGCATGCTTCTGTATGTGAGTGCGGAGGCTGTGTGAAAGCCTGTGGCCCCTGATCTCTTTGTGGGATTGTGTGTGTGCGTGTGTGTGTGCGTGTGTGTGTGTGTGTGTGTGTGTGTGTGTGTGTGTGTGTGTGTGTGTGTGTGTGTGTGTGTATGTGTGATGTGTTAAGGACTGCCTGCACCTCGGGCTGTCTATTTACGTGTGTACGTGTGTGTGTGTGTGTGTGCGTGTGTGTGTGTGTGTGCGTGTGTGCGTTTCTTAACGCCGTGTTAAGACTCCAAATGTGTGGGTGGAAGATTGATGTCTAGGTGTATGCAGCACGTAGTGTGTGTGTGTGTGTGTGTGTGTGTGTGTGTGTGTGTGTGTGTGCATAGGTGATAGCATTAGTTTCTGTGAGTCTGTATGTGTGTGTGGATATGTGATTGCATTAATGCAATGCGTGCATGTGTCTGTGTGTGTGTGTGTGTGTGTGTGTGTGTGTGTGTGTGTGTGTGTGTGTGTGTGTGTGTGTGTGTGTGTACGTGTGTGTGTGCGTGTGTGTGTGTGTACGTGCCTGATGTTTACCAAGTGTGCGGGAGCAAGCAGAGGCGGGCTGGCTCACAGCAGGTGGCCGGGGGGGCATGGCGGTGCGTGCTGGGGCTGCAGGCTCTGCTTATCCACCCCCCCCCCACCCCTCCTGCCCCGCCCCCCACCGGCCATGCTACCTGGCTTCCCCTTCTGTCTGGAGGATGCCCCAACACCAGCCAGGAGGGTGGGGGGGGGGGGGGGGGGGGGGGGCGTCGAACTACAGCCATCGTCTTTGGATGCAGGAGGACGGCCCAGAAGAAAAAACTATAATAAGTAGTAACAACCACAACAACAACAACAACAACAACAATAACTGCTTCATCACATGGGGCTTCCAGCTGCCGCGCGGACCTCAGAGGTCGTCGCCAACAAAACATGGCACCCTCCCCCCTTCCCTGTCACCTCCAGGCGGTGGGGGTGGGGGGTGGAGCCTGGGGGACGGGGGAGGGGGTGGTTGTGGGTGGGGGGTTGATGATGAAGCCCCGCAGCGAGACTAAAACCAAGCCGGCGAAAAAAGTAGATTTTTCTTTTGTATGATAAAGCAGCAAGCAAGGCTTCCTTGACAAATACCAAAGTTCACCTCTTGCCTCCCTCTCACTTGTACTCTCACACCTCTCCTCTCTCTCTTCTCTCTCTCTCCTCTCTCTCTCTCTCTTCTCTCTCCTCGCCCTCCCAAACAGCGATCTGTCTTTCTCACAAATACCCTCTTTTCTCTCCGCCCAGGAGACAACAATGTTTTGTTATCTCACTGTGCTCTCATCCCTCTCCTCCCTCTCCTCTTTTCTCTTTCTCTTCGTTTTCCCCTCTCTCCTTCTCTCTCTCTCTCTCTCTCTCCCTCTGTTTCTCCCTCCCTCATTCTCTCTCTCTCTCTCTCTCTCTCTCTCTATCTCTCTCTCTATCTCTCCCCATCCATTTGTTTGGCGCTCTCTGTGACATCTCTGCCATGCAGAGGCAGAGGCACGGGGGGAGGGAGGGGAGAGAGAGGAGGCGGAGGGTTGGGGGAGAGAGAGAGAGAGAGAGAGAGAGCGAGGGAGAGAGAGAGCGAGAGAGAGGGAGGGCGCAGACAGGCGCTGCCATTGTCTCGCTGGCAGAACCCACAGAATATCAATTGTTTGAAGGGTGTTTTTTTTCACAGCGCGTTGGCCACTAACCTTTTGGATGTGATGATGTCACGGCCCGGGCTGTTTTAGGTTGCCTTTATATGCCGTCCTCGCCCCTCCAGCCGCCACTCCAAACAAAGCCGCTTTTCGGACAACACGGCGCGCTGTGTGCCGCGGGCCATGACTCACGCCGCCGCCATCAGCCCCATGAAAGGAGATCAACCATCCTAACCCGGCCCCCCCCCCCCACACCCCACCCCGCCGCCCCCACCGCCACCCTCCGTGTGTGTTGATAACTGTGTGTTGTTGTGTTAAGAGTGGTTCTATGTTGACTCCCATGTCACACAGGGGGGTGGGTCTCTCTTCTGGAGACACTCGTGTGTGTGCGTGTGTGTGTGTGTGTGTGTGTGTGTGTGTGTGTGTGTGTGTGTGTGTGTGTGTGTGTGTGTGCATGGTGGCTGTGTTTCTGCTGTCACCAATAACTACGATCACCGTCTAACAGATCATGTCGTCCACAGATGATTGCTATTGTCAGTCCAAAGAGTCAAGAGTCCAGACGCCTCAAGACACAAATGCTAGGTGTCTAGCCGAGGGTGAAAAACTGAAATATTTCAGTTTAAATAAAGAAGTTTGACCTCGGGCAGTTAAATCAACGAGCCAATCAAAATCTATACTTCAGTACTAACTAACAATCTAACAATCATTGATTTTCGCAGTCCTCGCGGATAGTTCGGTGAGGCCTCTGTTGATACTTTTATAGCTGTCCTACTTTATATTACAGCACAGCTCGGTGTACGGCATTCCCTGACCCCCCGCCCCCCCCCCACACACACACACACACACACACACACACACACACACACACAACGCACACACACACACACACACACACACACACACACACACACACACACACACACACACTCCCACTCACAGTCTTTCTCTTAGTTTTGGCCGGCACTCAGAGGCTTACGCTTTTGGGAGGCGAGGAGTGCAGTGCAGTCCATTGACTCATTACTACAGTCATTAGAGTTATGACCCTAATGTGAACCAGCTTCTATTATGTGTTATCTTCTTCCCTCGCTCTCTCTGTCTCTTCTTTCTCTTTCTCCTCTGCACTCTTCATAGTCTCTCTCTCTCTCTCTCTCTCCCTCTCTCTCTCTCTCTCTTTCTCTCTCCCCCCCGTCCTCGTCTCTCCCCTCCTCCTCTGGTTTCCCTTTGCCAGCCCTCCATGTGATCCAGACACCGCCACTCGAACCACTGTGACAAATTGTCCTAAACATGGCCGACAACTTACGACAGACATGGCCTCAGAATGACGAAATTCCTCTGGAAAAATTAAATATTTATATAATATGCAAAGTTTGGGCTGCCTTCCCAGACAGCGATTATCCCCGGCCCATTGAGAGATGCATTCTATTTTGCTTGCATGGAAGAAGGGGGAGAAGAGAGAGAGAGAGAGAGCAGAGAGAGAGAGAGAGGAGAGAGAGAGGAGAAGAAGAAGAGAGAGAGAGAGCAAGAGAGAGAGAGAGAGAATTTGATGTCAACAGAAAATTACAGTTACACAAGCCGAACAGGTGGTGCAGCTAATTTCCCTGGACGTTTTTAACCCCACGTGGGCTAGGGGGTAGGGGTGGTCTGGGAGGGGTACGTGACGAGACAGGTGGACGAGAGAGAAGAGAGAGAGTAGAGAGAGAGAGAGAGAGAGAGAGAGAGAGAGAATTAATGTGTCTCGTGTCTTAGTATTAATACCTCCGCGTCTGCGTAGCCATGCGCTCTTTGTCATTGCTCAACCCTCCTCCACCATCCTCCACCACTCCAAAAGCCCCCCCATCCTCAACCGTCCATCCTACCTCCATCCATCCCTCACCTGTCTGCCGTCTCCAAAGAATGAAACTTTCACATCCTCGAAAATATGCTCAAACCCTCTCCCCCCCCCCCCCCAGCCCCCAACCCTCTGCCCACAACCTCTCCAACCGCACCCAAACGCGCGCTCTTCTCCCACACTCCACCCCGACTAACCCATGAGTGGTGGGTTAATATAGTAGGAGGCCGCTACCTGCCCTCCTTCATTAGTGCACTATAATCACAATGCCCGTCCTCTCTCTCTCTCGCCTCTCTCTGTCTACTCTCTGTCCTTCGTCTGTCTCTCGCCCTCCTTCTCTCTCTTACTGATACTGAATACAGGCCCGTGTCTGCCAGAGAAATTAGCTTGGCCTGCTGACAGAACACAACTCGTGGCCCTGCTGACTAGTCTGGGCGCTTGCCACGCTCTGCACCTGCCAGCCTCATAAAGAACCCCCCTGTTCCCCCTGGATGGATGGGGCAGGGGGAGGGGGAGGGGGAGGCGGGGGGGAGGGGGGGGTGATGGGGTGGAGGTGTGGGGACGAGAGATTCTGCCGTAATCGTTACGGATGTCGCCTTCTCGGGCGGTTTCGAGCCAAAAGCTTAGACAGGTGACAGTGCCAACAAGTTGGCAGATGGTCCCCAGCCCCCCCCCCCCAACCCCCCCAACCACCCCCCTCCTCTTTTTGTGTTTGGGCTGATCCGCCGGCGGAGGGGGAATTCGCAAGGATTTCGCCGATTTGTCTCTCGAGCGAGGCGGACGGCGACGAGGCGATTGGTGGTGGGCTGCGTCACCAGGGGAGGGGGGGGGGGGGGGGGGGGATTTTAGTCTGTAACTACACGTGCTGCTAGCTGCTAGCTGCTAGCTGCTAGCTGCTGTCGTCTTGGGAGGTCTGCCCCCGTTTGCCGGGAAGAGGAAAAAAGGAGATCCAAGATTTTTCAACAACTGAGAAATTGAGGGCAGAGTGAAGAAAGCCCACCTTCCGCTGGGAAGTAAGTGGAGATCAATGGGCAGCCCTGACATACTCTTCCTCAACACTCAGTTGACCGGGGACATGACAAAAGACACAAGTGAAGACGAGAGCTAAAAAAAAACCCCAAAAACCTTCGCCACTTCCTTTTTTTTTGCAGATGCACAAAAACCTAAAACCTTGGATAGAAATAGAGTAGGAGTGTGTGGAGTGTGTGTGGTTGGTGGCTGGTGGCTGGTTTAAGCAGCCTCACCCGGCCCAGACTGGTGGTGCGTTGACTAATCATTGCACAGCCATCTCCACACACACACACACACACACACACACACACACACACACACACACACACACACACACACACACACACACACACACACACACACACTCAATTAGGGTGCTAGCATGCTAGCTGTCGCCACCTGTTCTGCTCATTCATCGTACAAAGTTTACAATAAACCAGATTATTCACCACCGACTGCCCATGTCCTTGGAGCGGATGAGCCCCAGAGAAGCCGCTCTGTGTGCCGTGTAGCCGTGGCGTTGCTACAGAGTGATGAATAAATGTCCTCATATCGTGCGCAATACGACTTCTCATTCATAATGCTTCTCAATACCATTGCCAACTTATTATTCTGTTGTTTTTGTATTCGTACGTTGTTGGTGTTTTTTGAGCAACCTCGTGAGTGCACACCTCATGATCGGAGTAAAGAGTGTTTCCTGTTTTCTGTAGTTATAATACAGACGTATCAATGCACTCCAATATTCACCATTACCCCCAGCAGCCAGCCAGCCAGCCAGCATCATGCCTATCGGGCCCTCCCCGGTTCCCCCCCGCTCCCCGTCCCCTTTATCTCCCCCTTTTTCTCTCTACCCCGTTTCGTTGAGATCTCCGTGTTGGAAGCCAATGGCGTCTCTATCGCCACCACCGCTGAAGTGTCTGTGACGCTTGTCCTTGCATCAACCCGTCTGTTCTCTCTCTCTCTCTCTCTCTCTATGTATATACACTGCAGACGCGGTGCCCACTCGCCCTCTTGTCTGTCTGACTTACTGGATAATGCCACAAGTGTGGGAGAGAGGCTCCGGAGAGAAGGCACGTCTTTGTGCGAAGAAGGCAGAGAGAGAGGGAGGGAGGGAGGAGAGAGGAGAGAGAGAGAGAGAGAGAGAGAGAGAGAGAGAGAGAGAGAGAGAGAGAGAGAGAGAGAGGTAGGACCAGGCCAAGACGGAGGAGAAAAAAGGGAAAAAAAAAGCGTTGTTGACACCATGCACACACAGACACACCTCACTCGGCCCCGCCGCGCCGTCCCCGCCCGGCCCTGGCCCCGGCCGGCCCTGGCCCCGCGCCGCTCTCTCCCCATTGTCTCCCAAGGGCCCGACGTCAGCAAGCAGCAAGCAGCAGCAGCAGGAATCCAGAGAGGAGGAGGAGGAGGAGGAGGAGGTGGAGGAGGACGACAATGATGATGATGATGATGATGGTTAGAGGCAGCGGAGACTGGGAGAGAGAGGGAGAAAGGGCGCCAGAAACTGGAGCCATTGTTTGCCACGACCGGGGCATGGCGCTCCCCACGGAGGGAGAGCCCTTGGTGAGGTGTGTGTGTGTGTGTGTGTGTGTGTGTTGGATGGACGGGAGGGGGGAGGGTGGGGGGGGGTCAGGGGTCAATGGGTGATGGGGGATGAAGAACCAGGAGCTAAAACAATACCAGAGGTCCAGAGGTCGGGATGATGGGACCACGAGTTTAGGAAGTGGAAGGGACACAGCATGAGGAAATGGGGAGGACACTGGTTTTTTTGGACATTGTTTTATTTGACGGTGGTGACACTCGTGTGTGTGTGTGTGTGTGTGTGTGTGTGTGTGTGTGTGTGTGTGATCTGTCGGTGACCTCAATACAGGACAAGGACCCGTCAGCCCCCTGCCCTCATCCTCCATCCTCGCCCCCGCCCCCGCCCCTACTGTACACAGAAGGAGGCACTAAAACCACCTCCTTGTTCTCACATTGTAGTGAACACACAAGCAGGCATGAACAGTACAGTACAGCCCCCCCACCCCTCTCCCCCCCCCTCTCTCTCTCTCTCCTCTCTCTCTCTCTCTCCCCCCCCTCTCTCCCTCTCTCTCTCTCTCTCTCTTCTCTCTCTCTCTCTCTCTCTCTCTCTCTCTCTCTCCCCTTGTCTATCATGTCTAGATGATACCGTGTCGACCGTTTAGGTTTTTTAAATCATCAGCGTGTTTTTTCCCCGCTCCAACACGTGGCTCGTAATCGACCTGATTATTTTACATCATGGCCGCTAACACCCGCCCCCCTGATTCCCCCCAAGTCGCTCCTTTTGTGTTTCAATTAATTCACAAGGTAGCGCGCTGCCGGGTTTGTTGCCTCTCTCCGGCATCTCGTCTGGATTTATGTATTTATCGATGTATTTATTTCTTTGAACATCTAACCCATTCAAAAAGAAAAGAGGCGAGAAACAGATGGGTGGGGTGGTGGTGGGGGGGGGTGTGGGTGGGGGGGGTGGGTGGTGTGACAGTAGGGGGGGGGCGGTGGCGCCGGGTGGGGGTTGAATGGGCCGGGCCAGGCCTGGGCCAGAGGGGTGTGGTTGGGTATAAACCGGGACACAGTGGAGTTTCTGTTTCTGTTGTCCCGGTTCTGATGCCCTTCCCGTTCCTCCTTCTGCGCTGCTCTTGACTCCCTCTCTGTCTCTCTCTGTCTCTCTCTCTCTCTCACCCCGGGACCCCTCGTCCACGCCGCTGCTGCTGCTGAATTGTCGCCTCGTGTTGCGCCACATTATTAGCATATTTTCGGTGACGTCGTTATCGTATTATTCGTTCGTGTATCGTTGTTATCGTAATGACGTTTAACGAATATTATAGTAAGATAGGAATCAAGTGGGGCCAAGGTTTATTTTTGTGGTTTTATTTACATTTTATTTACTATTTATTTTAAATATTCAACATAACAGACAGACAAAACTCATGACATAACTCATAAAGTGTTTTATTTTTGCAATTAATTACAGATAGCCCCTCCCCCCTTATTTTATTTAAATGGAGGACGCCTGCTTAGGGCTTATAATAAATAATAATATATGAATTTGATTATTTTATCACGAAGATAGATAAATAGATTCATTGCCACAGCCCTCATGAATCATAAATTAAAGTCGGGCTATGGCCAATTATAAACGAATCCATAACGAATCTAGCCGACACGCATGAAAACATTACAAACTACAGAGAAATAAATATAATTCATGCACCAAATTATTGATTATTGAGGATCAATGACCTGAAGATGTACAACAACATATTAATAATAATAATAACAATAATAATAATAACTAGAAAAGGCAATTTCTGAAGAAATTGCGGTGTGAATGCTGTATTCTGAAAGGCTGACGCTAGACTGAATTGCTGTCTTGAAGTTGGAGCTGAAGGACTATGAAGAATTGGAAATCTGAATCACTTGTTTTGAATATTTTCAAAGTATGAATGGGAATGTATGAAAGATGTAGAAAATGTAAATGTTTGAATGAGGTTTGTAGCTGAAAGTAGGAATAAGTTGAATATGTTATTGAAAGGCTGATGCTAGACTGAATTGCTGGCTTGAATGTGGAGCTGAAGGACTATGAAGAATTGGAAATCTGAATCACTTGTTTTGAATTTTTTCTCAAAGTATGAATGTGGAGCTGAAGGACTATGAAGAATTGTACATCTGAATCACTTGCTTTGAATTTTTTCTCAAAGTATGAATGTGGAGCTGAAGGACTATGAAGAATTGTACATCTGAATCACTTGTTTTGAATCCGATTACAGTACAGCTTTGGCACACTTGGGGTGAGACATGGTTACATTTAGAAAAGGATTGGAAGAGAAAATATTTTGGGCCAAAAGTCAAAATATTGTAATGGTCCCCCCTTATCACTTTTTTTCAGACAATTTCTGTCATTATTCCTGTAAACTTTATCCGATGGATTCCAAACTTACAGTACAGCTTTGGCACACTTGGGGTGAGACATGGTTACATTTAGAAAAGGATTGGAAGAGAAAATATTTTGGGGTCCTGGCGTCTCCGGATTGGCTGTCTGGGGAGTGGGGATGGAAGGGTCTCCATGGACGGCCTTGTTGTCCCTGCTCCCTGAATGGCTGTCTTAGAGGCGTGTCTATGTCTGCTTGTGTCTATATGTAAATGCTTCTCTTTCTCCCATGCAAACTGTATATATGCTCTGTGTATGTAAATAAACTTTGAATCATTCCTGGTGATACTGCCTTGTGTGAGCTCGCTGCTTTGCTACAGACAATCCAGAACCTGAACCTGAACTCCAGCCACAATAGATGACCGCTCGAAACTGCGCATAACAGTGTGTGTCCAAAACCACTCATATTCAACCTCTTCCCATTCATTCATACATTCAGGTAGAAACTCCATTCAAACATTAAAACGTTCAGGAAACTTGGATGAATTCACACATGATTTCACAATTTTCATAACATTCATACTTTTGACACAATTACAGTTCAGACTTAATTGATTTTTCAGCTCCTCAGACAGTTTAACATTGGTGTATTGCGCCACACAGTGATTGAGGTGGGAATAAGAAAAGGGGGGGGGGGGGGGGGGGGGGGGGGGCGGGGGGGGGGGGGGGGGTGAGGGGGGGGGGGGGGAATAACACTTTGATAGCGGGGGGAGGGCGGGGGGGGGCACTATTTCAACCCAATTCAACGATTATGAGTTTATTCTCAGTGCTGACTTGCTGTTTTTGCTGTTCAAACAAACGCAGTTTTACATATTGCGGCGCTGTTTTAAAAGCAGAAGCCCAACTAACCACCACCACCCGGTCGGTGTCTGCTCTGCGGCAGCCCGACTGTGTGGGAGATCGCTTACAACTTTTTTTTCCCGCCCCAAGATTTGTTGCTCAAGCGTGTGTTGAGCGAGTCAGCGCTGGTGGGAGAGTTATCTCGACCCGTAAACATGACCGCCGCGCACACCGTAGCCAGCGAGTGTGCACGTTTGTTTGTGTGTTTGTTTGTGTGTTTGTGTGTGGGTGTGTATGTGTGGTCTGCATGCGCACGTGTGCACAAAAGCACATGTATGTGGGGAACACGCGTCGGTCGTTAGATGAGGTTTACGTGTCTTCTTGTGCTCACACAGCTTTGTGCCCACCAAAGCATTTTAAATATGTATTAAGGATGTCAAATATGTATTGTGTGTGTACACGTGTACATTTATTTATATACACATACAATATCAAAATATATGCACTTACTAGTTACGAGTAAGTGCACTTACTAGTACTTACTAGTCATAAGAGTGAAAGGCCTGTGAAGCCCTTTGAGACTGTAACTGTGATTAAGAGCTATCCAAATAAAATTGATTCAACACACACACACTCATAAAAGACTCAAGATCTCTGTTAGATTTTTTAATCCGGGTTTCCAACGGAGTGTGCCGGGCAAAATCTAGCCCGTCAAACTGTTTTACACCATGTTCATATTTTAACATATCCAAGTGGTTGGTTTTTTTTCCTCTGACGTGTCAGTCAGAGGAAGAAGTTTGCAAAAAAAGTGTTAATGGGATACTTTTTGTATAAACCTTTAATAACACCTTGATGGGAGGGGGGTACTACTTCAACCCAATTCAACGATGATGAGTTTATTCTCAGTTTTGACTTGCTGACCTGATGTTTCTGCTGTTCAAATGCTGAGTCGTTGCAAAGTCGAGTCAAATTGAAATGGCTCCGTTCACGTTTATTCAGTCACTTATTATTCCTCTATTTATTCTAAACAAACAAACAAACTAACAAAAACGGTCCCCCCTCCATGCCGCACGGTGCGCTATCCACCACACGTCCCCGGACATGGACACGGGACTCCTGTGTACTTCTGTTTGGGCACAATGGCCACTCTGAGCGCTTCACACACACACACACACACACACACACACACACACACACACACACACACACACACACACACACACAGACACACACAGACACACTGGTCCTCTGGGAGAGAGCTGTTGCCCCGCCGCTGCCCGACATCGCTTGTCTGCTGAGATAATACAGGAGGTCAGGGGATGTTGTTGTGCTCAAGGGCACCTCGGCAGTCGGTACCAGGAGAGGTTGTGGGGGGTCATAGCAGCCCGGCGGCGGTGGCTTCTCTTCTTATTGTTGTCTTGTTCCACGAGCACCTCCGGTCGGCGGGGGGTTGAAGGACGACCGGGCGTGTGAGGAGAAAACGCTTTCATAGTGTTCTTAGTTCAGTACCTTGGTGCGCACCAAGCAACAGATGACATTATAAAGATATTTTCTTATTGCATTGCTTCTATATCTATATACACAAATCTATATGCACTGTATATAAATCATATAAATGAAAGCAGGAGAAGAAGAACCCAGAACATTATAAAGTGGTGGTGGGTCGGTGTCCTGAAGGAACTCTCGCCATCTGTGCATGCACATGGGCAACCACGCACACACACACACATATGGCACACACACACACATAGACACACACACACACACACACACACACACACACACACACACACACACACACACACACGCTGCCTGTCTCTCCGCCAGTCACACTCTCCAATATTGTGACTTTCTCCTCAGCAGAGCGTTGGCGGCACTTCTGGTTTTACAGCAACAGAGAGATTTCTCTCTTCCTTTTCCCCCTGTCAGATATTTGCAGTTTTGTCAGAATTTTAATTAAAAACGTCAGGCGTGATTTCATTGACACATTTTTTTTTGTTCTTCTTCTTTTTCTTCTTCCTCTTCTTTGGCAGACTGGCTCCTCTGCTCGCTCAAGGACGACCCACCGTTTAAACCCCCCCACCCCCCCCCCCCCAAAAAATGAACTCAAACCAAAACGCTGCAAATCGTTGTCTAATATCCTGAGAGACGATGGAGTTGGCTTTGGCAATGGCGATGTCTGAGAACACAGTCGTGTGTGCAGCCATTGTGGAGGCTGTTAGGCATGCTAGCCTTCTCTCAATGTAATTGAAACAGAACACGAATCCTTTGCTTCGAGACAATTATCACAAAAAGGCCCCTCAAACAAATTTGTGTGTGTGTGTATGGTGTGTATGTGTGCGTGTGTGTGTGTGTGTGTGTGTGTGTGTGTGTGTGTGTGTGTGTGTGCCTCTGTGTGTGTGTGTGAGTATGGTGGCTCCAACTGCAGTGCCACAGTGTTTCTGCTGTCACCTGGCCAACGCCGTCTAACAGATCATGTCGTCCACAGATGATTGCTATCAGTCAGTCCAAAGAGTCGAGATTCCAGATGCCTCGTGACACAAATGCTAGGTTTCTAGTCGATGTGAAAAACAGAAATAACTCAGTTTAAATGAAGCTTTTGTGTGTGGTGTGTGTGTGTGTGTGTATGTGTGTGTGCGCCTGTGTGTGTGTGTATGTGTTTCTGTCTGTGTGCGTCTCGCCGTTGTGTGAGGTACTCGCTGCATTTTCACAGGAAAAAAGCATAGCAATATTGACTTTAGAGCCACAAAAATGAATTAGAAATGGTCATTAAATATTGATCCTGAAATTGATTGATCATTAGCCATTGTTCAAGCGTACTGGCAAACATGATTAAACCCCAAATGAATCAATATTAATGATGGGAAAAGGCCCCTTGGCTTCTGGGAGGCTGGTGTTAATATTCCCGGCAAAATAACAAATATTTACAGAGGGTGTGCTCATTAGGGAGTGCTAGGTGTGTGTGTGTGTGTGTGTGTGTGTGTGTGGGGGGGGGGGTGTGTGTGTGGTGTGTGTGTGTATAGGTATCTGAGTGCATGCATATTCATTATTGTTATTACATCAATATAATATCATTTCACTTCCCAACAAAGGTTTGGACAAAGACTGAAGTGAGTGAAGGCTTCCTATTAATAACTGATGTCCGGGGGGAGGGGTTGAGCTGAGCTGGAGAGGAGAGGCGGGGCTGGCGGCCTGCGCACCCGCAAGCAGCTCTTTATATCCGCAGCACAGCTCCAGTGCAATCCAACAGTGCAATCTATCCTGTTATCGGTGCGAGGAGCGTTGTTTAGGACGTCTGGGAGAGGATAGGAGATGGGATTGCGTGTCTGCTCGTGTGTGTGTGTGTGTGTGTGTGTGTGTGTGTGTGTGTGTGTGTGTGTGTGTGTGCGCGTGTGCGGTTGACACAGTTTTACATAATGCAGCTGCTCTTTAAAAGCAGAAACAGAAGCGAACTAACCACTCTCTCCGGTATGCTGTATGCTCTGCGGCAACCCGACTGTGTGTGGAGAGAGAGCAGTTTTTCCCCCCCGCCCCCCGCCGCCAGAGATCGTTGTTGTTGCTCAAGCGTGTGTCGAGCGACTCGGTGCTGGTGGGAGATATCTCGGCCCGGTGCCGCTTAAACATGTCCGCCACGTACACACACACACACACACACACACACACACACCGCACCCAGCCAACTTTGTGCACGTTTGCTCGTTCGTTTGTTTTGTTTGTTTGTGTGTGTGTGTGTGGGTGTGTATGTGTGGTCTGCATTGCGCACGTGTGCACAAAAGCACATGTATGTGGGGAACACGCGCCGGTCGTTAGATGAGGTTTACGTGTCTTCTTGCGCTCACACAGCTTTGGCCCACCAAAGCATTTTAAATATGTATTAAGGACGTCAAATATGTATTGTGTGTGTACACGTGTACATTTGCTATAGCCGCGTACAATCTCTATGCAATATATGCACTTACTGGAGCATAACAGAAATAGTCATAGGAGTGAATGGCCTGTGAAGCCCTTTGAGACTGTAACTGTGATTAAGAGCTTTACAAATAAAATTGATTCGACTTGACTCGCACACACACACACACACACTCATAAAAGACTCAAGATCTCTATTAGATTTTTAAATCCAGCACAAGTGAACAAGCGGGTTTCCAACAGAGCGCGGCGGCGAAATCCAGCCAGTAAAACAGTTTTACAACATGTTCACATGTGTTACGTGTTCACGTGTTTACAGATTCAAGTGGTTGTATTTTTTAGTTTAGTTTTTTTTTTTTCCCTCTGAACGTGTCGATAATTAGCGATCATGATTTGGAGGTTTGAATTTGCTGCCTCGCCTTACGAGACACCGTGCACACGCACACGCCACACCGCACACGCGCGCACACACACACACACACACACACACACACACACACACGGTGCTTTACAAGAAAACAGGGATTGAGTTTGTGGAAAGAAATAGATTATGGCCTCGGGTAACACGGATTCCATTTCTCGTTCAGTTGCCTACATGTATGTGTGTGTGTGTGTGTGTGTGTGTGTGTGTGTGTGTGTGTGTGTGTGTGTATGTGTGGGTGTGTGTGGGTGGGTGTGAATAAAAGAATTAAAGGGGGGTGGGTTGTATAAAAACAGAGATGAGAATTGTATATTGTGGTCGTTTCTAACATTCCGATGTGCCTTTGAAGCGCCACTTTGGGAATAAGGAAATGTGATGGGAACTCCGTAACGATGTCTGTGTAACGCCGGTGGCCGTGTCTCTGTGTGTGTGTGTGTGTGTGTGTGTGCGTGTGTGTGTGTGCGTGCGTGCTCCGTGACCCAGCGCCCCAGCAGTCCCGGGCCATCGTGATCTACACGGGCTGGGAGCGCCACGCCCTGGTGGGCTCCGACGTCCGGCTGTCCTGCTCCTTCTTCTCCTGGCGCTGGACCTCCGAGGACGTCACCTTCTCCTGGTCGTACCGGCCCGACGGCTCCCGGGACAGCATCTCTGTAATGATGCACTGCGCCGCACACACACACACACACACAGAGACACGCGCGCGCACACGCACACACACACACACACACACACACACACACACATACACACACACATACATACACACACACACACACACTTATACAGAAAACAAAATGCGCATTGTACACCAAAACACACATCCACACGCCCACTTCTGCAACAATAATCCACTGTCTTCTCCCACAGCGGTATAATAGAATACACTTAACGGTGCACTTTCAACAATACACAAACAGCCAGACAATGCTGCGTACTTTCCCACAATGATTCAAATATTCCCAACGCACGCTCCAAGGACACCAACAACAAAAAAAAGCAAGTACACAACACAACACACCTACAATCGCTTATTCAGCACAACCGGCCGTTTAATCCAACCCAAGTAGATTTGCAATGGGAAAACTCTCTCTCTCTCACACACACACACACACACACACACACACACACATAGGGACACAAGTGGGTAGACGCACACATGCACACACACACATACATATATAGTGGTTAATCTACTGTGGAGCAAACGAGTAAAGTATGCATGAATAAATGAATTTGCGGTGACACACACACACATGCACCCGGCATAGACACACACATGCACGCGCACGCGCACACACACACACACACACACACACACACACACACGCACACACACATAAACATCCACTTTGGTTCTAAATTCATTATGCATGCAGTAACTAACTTTGAAACTAAGTTTCCTCTCCACCCGCCACCGCCACCATCCGGCTGGTCTCCGTGTCCCTTATCTCTTATCTCTATGTCCAATCTATCTTCTTTCATCTCTCTATCTCTCCCTCCTTCCCACCTCCTCTTAATCTCCTTCTCACAGACCCCCCCCATCCCCCTCCCAGTCTGTCACTCCCCTTCCTCTCTCATTATCTCCTCCTCCTCCTCCTTCTCCTACTTGTCTGCCCCCCCCCCCCCCCTCAGAGACGAGACCTCTCTTTCTTTATTTCTTTGTCTTTCTCGGCGCTGGGAGGCAGATTCGTGTCTTCCTGTTTTGTCTCCGCTTTGAGAAATGGGCCCCTTCAAAAAAACTGTCACCGCTTTCAGTTTTCTTTGTTTGTTGTTTGTTTGTTGTTTGTTGTTTGTTGTTTGTTTTGTTTCCCCTTTTTCCGGTGAGATTGTGAGTGAGGCACACGGACGGGAGCGGTGCAACAGGGCGCCCATCGGCGTCACTGGCCCCCCCCCCCCCGCCCCCCCCCGTCACATTCCCCACCCCCCACCCAAGACCCCCCCCCCCCCCACCCCCCCCACCCAGGGCACCACCAGACACCACACCCCCTCCGCTCCGAGACGGGCCAGGTCTTATCTCTGGTGGCCTGCGACTCCGAAGCAATTGCTTTCAACATTGAGCTGTTCAGGGTCAAACCTCTGTCTCCTCCCCCCCCCTCCACCCCATCTCCCCCCACTCCCAGCTCCCCAATATAATAAGAGAAAAAATAATCATCTATCCATTTAAAAAAAAATTAATTGGAGCATTTGGAACCATCTCTCCTCACCTTCCCGAGAAAAAGCGAGAAAACGAATCAATTCTTCAAACGACGCACTTAAAGTGGGACTGCACGCTGGTCTCTCTTT
>PIJE02000375.1:207423-209923 GCA_002895965.2 Coryphaenoides rupestris
CATTGATTTGAATTTCACTACTCTTCTGTGTTTGGTTAGACTTACTTGAGCTGTGTGTTGTGTGTGTTGTGTTATTGTGTATTTGTGGTAAGTCCTTAATGTGTGTCTTACTTGTGTATCTATTTGTTTATTCTTTCATGGTAATTTCTTCCCGTTTAGAAGCCCAACCTCCCTCAACATGTTGTCTCGGTTGTTCTGAACAACAATTGGCGTGCGTTCACCTCCAAATAATCCCACGGTGTCGCCGACCTGCTCCAGGAACTGCCTTGTTAGAATTCCAGCGCCTAACCGTTCTCAAATCGATAAGCAATTTAGTATCTCTCTCTTTCGCCCATTTCTGATCACTATCAGTGCTACTCTTTCAGATGTCCTCTCACCGGCTTCACTTCTCCTCCTCCTCCTCCTCCTCCTCCTCCTCCTCCTCCTCCTCTTCCTCACACTCTTCCTCCTCCACCTCCTCGCACCTCCTCTTCTCCTCACCCCCCATCTCCCCTGTCTCTCTGTGATCCCACCTCTGCCACCTCCCCGTCTCTTATCTCTTTCTTTTCATTCCACATCCGCCGCCTTGCCGTGATGTCACCCTGGCCACCCACGGCCCCCACGGCCCCTTTTTGACCCCTCCCCCTTTCCCATCTCCTCCATTTTTTGTTTCGCCCATCCTGTCTTCTCTCATCCTTCACCCTCTCTCTCCGTCCTCTCTCCTCTCGTGTCCTTGGTGCTCTACCTCCCCCCCCCCTCCCTCCCCCCTCCACAGTTCCCATCCAGGCGGGCGTGATCACGGGCGCCATCATCGGCGTGGTGCTGGGCCTGCTGGTGCTCATCGTGGTCATCTACTACCTGATGCGCTTCCTGGTGGCGCGGCGCGTCTTCAACCTCAGCGTCAGGTCAGTGTTCGGCGGGGGCTGCCCCACCGCGCTGTGCCACGGCCTGCGGCCCGCGCCCGAGCCCATACCTGGCACGGAGACGTGCGTGGCCAAGCGAAAGTAGCATCATTACCACGGCGACTGCGGACATAACGGTCAGCGGGTGATAGCAATACCCTGCGTGCCCGCGTTCCCCCTTTTATAGGTTCTGGTCGGTGGATGAGTTGGTTTGGGGGGTAGGAGGGGGGCATTGGGCGGTAAGGAGGTTCGGTTCGGGTCGAGGGTTTCGTCCGAAGAGATGCACCCTCCAACCTAACACCGCCCAACGCCTCCGCCCGCAGCCCCCGTCCCCTCCCCACCCTCCGTCCGTCCGTCGTCGAGGCGGGTGAAGCAATATTCCTATGGACTCGTTCCCCACCCCACCTCCCACCCCCAATTCCTATTGAAGAAACCGTCAAGCCCCACATTTCATGGGGTTGTCAAATTCATCCCACCCTACCCCCCCCCCACCCCGTACCACCAGGCACAATGAAGTTCCTCCACTTCTGACACTTCATCGGGTGGTGGTGGTGGTGGTGGTGGTGTGGGAAGGGGGTGTTATTTTACTTTGATTTCACGCCGCGGGCGCCCTACGTTTCATCCTCCAAGCCCGGGAGAGAGGCTCTGAGTCCCCTCAGACGTGGACGTGATCCGACGTGATCTCCCCGGAGCCCCCCGGGAGGAGGAGAGCTCCCCTCCTCCCGCTCGGTGTGCTTTCAGACAGGCCCGGCAGATTAAGTTCATGTCAGCGTGATGGTAGCCCTCCTCCCGCATGGCAGCGGCGGTGGCGGCAGGCAGGCAGCGCCGCACCGGCCTCCCCCCGCCACTAGGAGGGACAGAGACGCGCTCGGCATCCCTGACATTGTCTCTCTTCTCTCCTTTGTTCTCTCCAGCAAACATGGCAAGAAAAAGAAGGAGGGGTCGCAGCAGAGACAGGCAAGTGTCCTGGCTCCCTCGCCCCTGCCGCCTCACCCGGCGCACCCCCTCCCCGCCTCCACCGCCCCCGCCACCCCCGCCCCGCCTCCCCTTTCTGTCCCCCGCCCCGCCTCCCTCGCATCCCCCCACCGCACACACACCGGCGACGCGACAGTAGATGCTAACCGGACCGGATGCTAACCGCTTTAGCAAATGCTGAACGGGGGAGCGAATGCTCACCGCTTAAATAGGAGACAGTATGCTAACACTTTAGCACATGTTAAATAGGAGACATGATGCTACACTTTAGCACGTACTAAACAGGTGACCGGATGCTCCAGCGTTAGCATGTGCTAAGTTCGAGACCGGATGTTCACCACTGCTTTAGCATGTGCAAGAGCGAATGCTCACCGCTTAAATAGGAGACAGTATGCTAACACTTCAGCACATGCTAAATAAGAGACCGAAAGCTCACCGCTTTAGCACGTGCTAAACGGTAGACATGATGCTAGCACTTGTGCAAAATAGGCGACTGGTGTCTAACGTGCTAAAGTGTTAGCATCCTGTCTCCTATTTAGCACGTGCTACAGCTAAATAGTAGACTGAATGCTAAATAGAAGAGCGAATGGGTGGGCAGAGTCAGTGATTTGGCGGGGAAATACACCAGTAATACACCAGTATGT
>PIJE02000375.1:214923-218269 GCA_002895965.2 Coryphaenoides rupestris
GAACCCACGTTTGGGTATTAGATGGTCAGAGATGGTTAGGTAGATTAGGTTAGAGATGGTTAGTGGGTTAGGGTTAGGGTTTAACCCAACGGTTTAATGTGATAGCGGTCTGCTTGGGGTATGTGCATCATGTCTTGGTTCAGTTTTGATTGTTTTTAGGAGAATCTGTGAGGACTTTTCCCCATGAAAGAGGCTGCTCCAGTTAGCATAGCATGCTATCCACCAGATACAGGAGATAACACTAGAAGAAGATGCACTAACTTTGCAGTTGTTATGTGTGTGTATGTGTGCATGAGTGTGTGTGTGTATGCCTCGCGGAAAAGACGTCGCTCAGAGCACCCGACGCGGAGAAATAGAGTGCAGTTTTGGACAATCCATTGCTCTCCGAAACAATATACCTAAACGAGACAAATTTACATCAGCCTGATGTAAATTTCACCTAATTATAACATTGCGACACCTAATTACATCAGCCTGCGTCGGAGTCTCGGGAGTCTAGACAGCTTTCCATTGGCTCCGAGTGACGTCCAATCCGTTTTGTCCTCTCCGTGGCTCTCCGCTCGTGAGCGCTCAACAGGCCAATTGATATTTATCATCGTAGCAGAACTGCAGTATCTGCTGTCCTAGTAAGTCACGCTGAGTCATGTATAAACCGCGTTCCCCTCCGATGTGACAGAGTTATTGCTCGCCCCCGTGTGTTACCCTGCACACGGACACTCGTATCAGCGAATCCACAGGGTTGTGACTGTCTTTTAGGTGAGAGCCTCTTCCCATGGGCGGCTGTGTGAGGACACATGCCAGAAGCAATTCCTCAATCGTGTCCTTTGTCCTTTGTTGCCTGTTACGTCATCACTTTAGCAGTGCACATGATATCAAAGATGGGTACAGTATGACATTACACATACAGTACATGGTTTGATTTTAAAACTTTACTGTTTTACTGTGGTTGGGGAAAGCCAGAAAATAAGGAAAGTAGAACAAGTAGGAGACATCGACTGAACAAATCCGAAGCAAAACTGTTCACCGGCACAGACTCAAGGACACGTGTGTGCGTGTGTGTGTGCGTGCGTGTGTGTGTGTGTGTGTGTGCATGTGCGCGTGTATGTGTGTATGTGTGTGTGTGTGTGTGTGTCAGGATAGACTGAAGCGCAAGAATACACACACATAACAACTGCAAAGTTAGTGCATCTTCTTCTAGTGTTATCTCCTGTATCTGGTGGATAGCATGCTATGCTAACTGGAGCAGCCTCTTTCATGGGGAAAAGTCCTAAAAACAATCCCAAACTGAACCAAGGACATGATGCACACACCCCAAGCAGACCGCTATCACATTAAACCATTGGGTTAAACCCTAACACTAACCCACTAACCATCTATAACCTAATCTACCTAACCATCTCTAACCATCTAATACCCAAACGTGGGTTCCCATGTTACACTAACCTAATATTGAAATGTAACATTTTCTAATCTACTCCCTAAACTATGCGTCTTCAAGCTAATATTTAAGCTTAACCATCTCTTAAAGGTACTATAGGTAAGAATCAGTGCATTCTGAGCTCCGTGGGTTGAGACAATAACAATCAGAAACTAATGTTAGTTCTAATCATAATTATATGTTGTACACATTTAAAAAAGCTATGAAATAAATATTTTTTAATTATCCACGCTTACATGTCACTTCGTTCCTTTTACCCGCAAAATCCGACCCGACTCAAATATAAGAGAAATCACCCAAAAGCTGTTCTACACAACAGAGAGAGTCTGGGAAGCTCTCATGTTTTTATCTTCAACCACAACCTGCTCACAAACTGGCAATTTAAAGGGATTTGTGCTGTAAAGTCCTCCATGTAGCCCTTGAATGGATTCATGATTCTTACATACAGCACCGTTAACGTAATAATTCATCTTAACCATCGCTAACCTTATAGCTAACCATCTTCAACCTAATACCGAAACTTAACCATCTCTAAGCTAATAACTCATCTTAGCGATCTCCTATATAACCTATAGTAGCAACACAGGAGCATCTCTCAGGGTGCTAACGATGGACACCTGGTCTAATGATGATCTTAATGAGCTACAGCTGTTCTCGTCTCTACCAGGACAACCGTGTGATAAAGACCTCATGCCTACGAGATAAACATCTCCAATGCAACACTTAACTTACATTTCACATTTAGCCTTAATACTTAACCTTAACCATAACCTAACCCAATAACTAAAGCTAACCCTCTATAACCTCATGCCTAAACTTAGCCAACTCTAAGTTAATACCTAAACTTGACCACCTCTAACTTAATACCTAAACTTAACCCTCTCTAACCTCAAACCTAGATGTAACCACTACTAGCCTTCTTTACTACGAACACGTGAAAACAATTCGGCAATAATTGAAGTGTAATAAAACTGCATTATTATTATTACAGTTTTATTACACTTTATTACATTATGCAACCTGGGACAAGAATTTCCTTCGGGATTAATAAAGTTACATCTTATCTTATCTTATCTTACATATTAGAATAAATCATTCCATTCATAGCCACAAACTGCTACATGCTAATACAGACACACACACACACACACACACACACACGCACACACACACACATGTGGCGGTGTGTGTGTGTGTGTGTGTGGCCTCAATGCTGCAGCTAAATAACACGGCTAGCCCTCAGCTAACGAAGAGGAGGAGCATCACAGCACCAAGCACCCGCGGCCACGCTGGAGCAGCAGGCGGAGGAGGGGAGAAAAGGGAAAATGGAGGGAGAGCTGTGGTGGTGGAGGAAGAGGAGGAGGTGGTGGTGGAGGAGGTGGTGGTAGGAAACGGTAAGTAAGTGGCCAGGGTCCCCCGCTGCATACTAACATAGACGGGAGGCTGGGAGCCTGGCGGGCGGGCGGGCATGCAAAGAAAAGAGTGTGTTAGAGAGAGAGAGAGAGAGTATTATAGAGAGAGAGAGAGAGAGAGAGAGAGAGAGAGAGAGAGAGAGAGAGAGAGAGAGAGAGAGAGGATAGAGAGAGAGACAGCTATTGAGAGTGTGATGAGAGAACAGAGAGCGAGATAGAGGGGGAGAGCGAGGCAAAGGCTAAGAGAAAGAGAGGAGAGAGAGAGAGGGGAGGGGGGGAGAGAGGAGAGAGAGGAAGGAGAGAGAGATAATGAGATAGAGAGAGATAAGAGAGAATGAGGGGTAGATTAAGAGGAGGATAATATGGAGGAGATTTCCTTCGGAGCCCAGACTGATTACAGCACTAAGGAACTGGAGGAGAGAGAGACAGAGACAGAGACAGAGCGAGACAAGATAGAGAGAGAGAGAGATGGACAGACAGAGACAGAGAGACAGAG
>PIJE02000375.1:223073-228073 GCA_002895965.2 Coryphaenoides rupestris
ATCATGTCGGTTCAGTTTCTGATTGTTTTTAGGAGAATCTGTGAGGACTTTTCCCCATGAAAGAGGCTGCTCCAGTTAGCATAGCATGCTATCCACCAGATACAGGAGATAACACTAGAAGAAGATGCACTAACTTTGCAGTTGTTATGTGTGTGTATGTGTGCATGACTGTGTATGTGTGTGTGTGTGTGTGTGTGGCATAAAAAGATGCTTTGCTGCTTTGTATTTCAATACATTATATATTATATGCGGTGCAGCAAAGAGCATAATTGGTTTATATATATATGTCCCAAAACATTTTTTTAAGAGTAGTCTTTCGTGTGTAATTAGCTTAGAGCGTTAGTGGGTGGAACTGGCCTCTAGTGTGTTGTGTGTGTAGCGTGTGTTGTGTGTTGTGTGTGTGTGTGTGCGCGAGTGTGTGTGTGTGAGCGGCCGGGTGGTTTAGCGAGAGAAATGTCGGTGGCGTCCCGAGCTTTCCGAGCTTCCCGAGCTAAGCGCGTTCCCACACTTCCTGCGCCGCCGCCGCCGCAACACAACAAACAAAACACAAAACAACAATGTCATTTGCTCCCAGACAGGTCTATGGTAATTAACCAATGCTACGCTAGGCTACATGGCAGGAGACAGAGTATATAGCATAGCATAGCATAGTGTATTGTATTGAACACGAGTCCACCAAGACACATACTATTGCATCTCTGGGATGTTGCGTTAGCTGAGGCATATTTGACGTGTCTGCTCATTCCGCTGTGAGGTCGGAAGGGGAACATAAAGTGGACTGAAGTCATCCAGTGCTTCTGTAACCTCAGTGGCCACTCAAAGCACTCAGAGAAGTGTGTGTGCCTCACATTTGTCCGACTGAAGGACACGTGGACATGGACGCCGGGGGGGGGGGGTCTGTGGTACGACACCACAAGGTTCTATCACTTCATGTCAGCTAGATTGTTCAGTGAAGTCCATTAATCAAGTGATATTTATATTAGATCGTCAAATAAATGGTTTATTATTTATAATCGATTAGTTCCACAAAATGCAAGGTAAGTAGTCCGCTTAACTGTGATTATATTAACGATCAGAATGATTTAATGTGGGGATCACTCAAATACATGGTAGATTTGGTAGCTTCTACAAGCTACAAGTAGCTAGCTTCATGGCCAGAACTTATAGTCCAGACAGTAACATATATAATGGCAAATGGATTGCATTTATATAGTGCTTTTATTAAAAGCACTTTACAATATTACATTTACATTTAGGGCATTCGGCAGACGCTTTTATCCTATGCGACTTACAAAGTGTACATTTGTTTAAACAGACAGTAATATATCACTGTGGTACATAAAGAAAAGAATAGAGCAGATTCATAGTTGCAAGGTTAATAGAACAAGTTTCATAATTGCTAGGTTGCCTGCATAATAGATGAGATAAGAGCAGACGTGTCATTCTGAGTGCATTACCAACATCTAAGAACATACAATATGCTAAACAATGTTAGTACTATTAATAATGCCAAGACTTACAAATACACAAGCTAGTGCTAGGATTAGGAGAGGGAAAGGCGGAGTCCAGGTGAACTCTGAACAGGTGGGTCTTGAGTGATGTTGAGCGATGTTTGGCTGTTTTTAGTGAAGGTGGTACCAGTTGTCCAGCCGAAGTTGTTGAATGTAATACGAGCGATTACCGGGAGCCAGTGGAGGTCGCAGAAGAGGGGGCGGGGTTACATGGGGGAATTTTGGTAAGTTGAACACTAGGCGCGCTGCTGCGGGTTATGATTGCAGAGGCTGGGAGTCCAGCCAGGAGAGAGTTCCAGGAAGGGTAACAGACACAGCACGGTATTCAAGAGCAGATCTGGTCAGGTGTTCCAGGGAAAGGGCCTGGTATGACCACTTTGGGGAAATGAAGAATCCCACTCTCCCACCTTGCCCAGTGGGTCACGGGGGTGTGGGAGAAAGAGTAGTAAGCAGTGGAGAGTGGCGGCTGGAGTGGCGGTGTTTTCCGGGATGATCCAGGTCTCTGTGAGAGCCAAGAAGTGTAGAGACTGAAGGACTGAAGGGCGTCGGAGGCCATGATGGTCTCAGTTTTGTGCTGCGGTACGATGTCCTGACTGTAACAGGGTCCAGGCACATGGCTTGGACGGGTGGACCCATTCATATTCATACACACATGTACACACCAACGGCAGTGTCAACCATGCAAGACAACAGCCAGCTCATCGGTGGCAGTTAGGCTTAGATGTCTTGCTCAGGGAACACCCCAACAATTGGCTAGGGGATTGAACCAGCAACCTACAAACCACTCCACCTCCCGAGCCTCTGCTGACCCCATTATCCGCATCTTCAATGACCTATTAGGCTAGTTAACACATAATTAGTAATAATGATGAAAATGATTCAACATGCAGGTTCATAATAAGAGTTTAAAATCATATGTTTGTTTGCTGTGATGGAGAATCATCTAGCTGCTAGCGTTCATCTTGCCACTAGCGTGTGTGGCTCATGTAACAAATGAAAGACACATCGGGAACAGGAGCTGTAGTACAGTAGATATCACGCTGCTCCACCTCGCCACTGTGGCACAGGCCAGGCTTATTAAACATGGTCGCTCTGAACGTTTCAAGGGGCAACACGGGAACCCGTGCGTATTAATATTTCAGCACTGCAAGAACCTTTTGGCTCGAGTTCCTGACTCCTGCAACAGCCAGAAGTAACATGTCACAATAGAGTGGGTAATGTTGTGCCGCGGCGTTCTGTTCAGTTCAGTTCCTTTTCCAAATGTCACAAGTCTTGTTACCGGCCGGGGGAGGTTGTTCCCGGGTTAACGAAGGTACCCCCAATTTCCAGCCCAACATACTTTTTATTCTTTCTTTGCATTCTCTGTGTGTGTGTGTGTGTGTGTGTGTGTGTGTGTGTGTGTGTGCGCCGTAAACGCCTGACTCTGTGCGGCTGCAGCCCGTCAGCACTCGTCAGTGATTGATGGCGTTTCGTTTAGGCGGTTGTTTCGGTGGCGGTGTGTGTGTGTGTGTGTGTGTGTGTGTGTGTGTGTGTGTATATGTACTGTATGTGTCAGTGTCTGAGGGTGGGTGAGGGGCTGCCCTCCAAGGTGTATGTGTGTGTGTGTGTGTGTGTGTGTGTATTATGTTGCCGGTACGAGTGTGTTTGTGTGTGTGTGTGTGTGTGTGTGTGAGGGCGGATGATGCATATTGAGCAGGTGGAGCACACTCATAGAAATGCCACTGTAGCTTGCGTGTGTGTGTGTGTGTGTGTGTGTGTGTGTGTGTCTGTTTGGAGGGCAGGTGGTGGTGGGTATGGCGCCATCTGCGGTGTGTTGGGTGGGGGGGTGGGTTGGGGTGGGGGTGGGGTTCTTGGGAACGGGGACTGGGGCTCGAGTTACCTCTGCACAGGAGAGACTAGGAGTGATGGGGGCGGGGGGGGGGTGGGGCGTGGGGGCGGGGTGGGGGTGTGAGGCCCAAAAAAAGCCAGTGTCTTCTACACTCTACACGTGTAGGGGTGGAGGGGTCTGTGTGGGTGGTAAGGGGAGGGGGGGTCGGTCGGTGTGGGTGGTTGGGGGGTGGGGGGGGGTCAGCTCAGCTCAGCTGTCCGAGACCCTCCAACCGCTCTGTCCTTCACTTACTTTTCAGCCCCACCAGCCAGAGGACATCAACCATGGGCAGAGGGGTGAGTTCTGAACCAACAAAGTGTACTTTCGTGTGTGTGTGTGGTGTGTGTGTGTGTGTGTGTGTGTTGTGTGTGCCTCTTCTACTTTCTTTGGCGTGTGTTCTTTACTAACCGGCTCTAAATCCGTCCTACCTGTGCCTCCCGAACGTTACGAGTTATCTCCCGGCAATCAGCCGGCGGTAGCATGCGGCCCTGGCTGGCGGGCGGCTCCTATGCTACATGCTATCGGCGCGGGCCGATAAACAGCGTGGCTGCGGCGTCCTCTTGATTGCCCCCGGTGTGGCTGATAACTCTAAAGCTGAAAGCTCTTTAATAGAAACGTCTCCGTCTTTTGTGGGGAGCCTAACGAGCAGCGCTGATAGATTCACTCCTGCGTCGTCATTTCCCCGCCCCCCATCCCTCTCTCTCTTCTCTCGCCCCGTCCTCCTCCTTCTCTGTCGCTTCGCAGTTTATTCGGGTAATTATGCTATTTGGTTTCATCCATCAAGCGCTTTTCAGATTTTTGCCTCATGGGGTGCAGGAGGGTGCTGGTAATCTGCCGCTCATACAGTGGCGCTCATACGGTGGCGGCTCAGCCGGGGGAAAAAATAAATAAATAAATAAAAAAAACACAAGAAAAGTAAAAAAAGCTCACTGTGAGTGTGCGACGTCAGACACATCTCAGACTCTTCCCCGGCGCTGACATGCTGGATCTTTAGCTGCTTTTGATTACTTTTTCAATGTGACGCTTGCACGCTCACGCAGCCCCCCCCGCTCTCTCGCTCTCTCTCGGCTCCTCGCTCTCTCCTCTCGTTCTCTCTCGCTCTCTCGCCCCTCTCCTGCACAGGCGCGCACTATCACACACACCACACACACCCACAGCTCCCCTCTCTCACTGCACACGTGTTGCCGAGGGCAGAGTGACAGTAGCAGATGATTTCCATGATGCAGTGTGCTCCTAACTGTCACACACACAAGCACGCACATGCACTAGTGCACACACACACACACACACACATCCATACATACTGTACATACATACACACACACACACACACACACATTAGTACATACACATAATAGCACACTCACACTAGCACACTCACACACACACACATACACGCACACACACATTAGCACACATACATACATACACACACACACACACACGTACACACACACATTAGCACACACATACTAACACTCATACATACATACACACACACACACACACACACACATTAGTACATACACATAATAGCACACTCACACTAGCACACTTACACACACACACACATACATACACACACACACACACACACACACACACACACACGTACACACACA
>PIJE02000375.1:233073-240573 GCA_002895965.2 Coryphaenoides rupestris
GCGTGGCCGTCTAGTTTCCCACCTGCTGTACCCTCCATTGCGTGGAGGATGAACGCTGGCCGAGGCGGCCTTATATACGCACGGTGCTGTGGGGAATGTGGGCGGGGCCCATGTTGATTGGTACGTTGATAAATTTTTCTGTGCACGCAAGTGCAAGCACGGGACAAGCCCATAAGGCGAAGCCTAGATGCCGTAGCCTACAATCATAGAACTAGAGTTATAATAACATAACTGTTGATTTGAGAGTTGAAGTGCTTAATGGCCGCCAGCAAGTTTACTATACCAGACTTGTGATTTATACTATACTACTAAATTATATAAAATACAAATTCCAATTGGCTTTGTATTTGTACTACACGATTTAGTTGAATCTAATGTAATCTAATGAACAATAACGGCAATGAATAGATTGCATTCCCTGGCTCGTACAACGATGAGATATGGTGTAAATGTATATCGGTTAAGCACTGTGTGGGTGCATTTGTTTTTGACAGTGTTTGAGGGTACGCAGCATATGTGCATTTTTCCGACATACAGCCGATCATAATGTATGACGTGTGTGGAGTCATCTGGAAACGCAGGACCCCCCCGAGCACATCTGGTGCCGGTTACACTGCAGAGGCAGAGGTAGTGCAGGACTGTGCGTGAATAACACTGCAGTCTGTTCTACAATGAGGAACCCAGGAGGTGTGGGGGTGTGTGGGGGAGGGTGCATCTCACCCATCGAAGCGTTTAAAGGTTCCGTCGGTGTAGTTTAACGGTGAAGTTTGAGAGCGGCAAAGACAGCGAGGGAGCGAAATAAGAGCAGAATCGCACAGGATTTGAAAAATAATCAACCCCTCAAATAATACTTCCCCCGCCGGTTTCTACACCAATGAGAAGTGTTACATTCACACATCTGTGGTGCAGCGATGCTAACGACTATGTGTGAACATGTGAGTAACGTGCCCTCGCTCAATCAGGGAAGAGTGGTGATTGTGTGCATTCACACTCACACACACACACACACACACACACACAACACACATGCACTCACACACACACACATGCACACACACTCACATGCACACACATGCACTCACAAATGTACATGAACACACACACACACTCACTGATTGGTCGGAAATAAGAGAGGACCTGCATGGTCAACCAGAACACAGCATTTCACTCACTAATATATATAACTAATATATAACTAATATATAACTAATATATAACTAATATATAACTAATATATAACTAATATATAACTAATATATAACTAATATATAACTGACCGATGGCTCTGGCCTTTTTAACACATTGGACACTCATTTAACCGACAGCACCTTTAACAAAACGCTTACACCTTCCCCAGCACACACAGTGTGACTTCAACTCCTCTCCCCTCTCCGCTCACTTTGAAGGGTCTGACCAGTGCCAGGGCCCTGGAGATCCTGGCGCGGGACGGCCCCAACGCCCTGACCCCGCCGCCCACCACCCCCGAGTGGGTCAAGTTCTGCCGCCAGCTGTTCGGAGGCTTCTCTGTGCTCCTCTGGATCGGAGCCATCCTCTGCTTCCTGGCCTACAGCATCCAGGTGGCCACCGAGGACGAGCCGGTCAATGACAACGTAAGGACCACCGCACCAGCGCATCTCACATACACACACACACACACACACACACTCACACATGTACTGTACATGCACATGTACACACATGCACACACACATAAGATAAGATAAGATAGAACTTATTAATCTCGAAGATATGAACTATTAAACTATTAATCTCGAAGAAATGAACAATTAATCTCGAAGATATGAATTCAGTGTGAATGCACATGTGAATGTGGCATTCACACTCACTCACACATGCCAGCACACACACACACACACACATACACACACACACACACATACACATGCACTCACACGTGTACATGCATGCACGCACACACACACACTCACATGCACTCATATGCACACACACACACACACACCAAACATCACACATCCCAGCACAATTGTCTAATACATCAGTGCACATGTTACTAAGTTAAAATGCATTTATTAATCCATGCATAGACTCGGGATGCCTTTGATAGACATCCTCCATCATCATCTGGATGGAGCAAGTTGCTTCTTGACTTTCATATGACACATGTTGGATATTCCTTCTGGACGAACCAAAAGCTTTTAATCTGCCCAATATCTGCATCTCCATCTGTGAAGATACATATCTACATGCACACATGCTACGGCACGTTTTACAAAAATACATACACTTACACATACACGCAAAATATGCTCATGCTTATTTGCGTGTGCAAATCTCTGCACACACAGATATAAATGTGCTATAAATGTGCACACGCCCATACATGGTCGCAGTCTGTTGCATTGGCATGGGCTATGGTGTGGAAGTTAATACATTATCTCTCCCAGATCTCCCAGAGTGAGAATGGAAGCCACTGATTGGTCTGCTCTATATATACAGTGTATACACAGTATATACAGCAGAGCAACAGTGGCTTCCATATATATCTATATATAAAGATATATCGATATATAGGTAAAACTTTACAATAAGGGTACATTAATTAACCATTGATTAACATTAGTTAATGCGGTTTGAAGCATTAACGAACAGTTAATTAACAATTGTCAATCATTTACTAATGATGTTCATATTTACTTATGGTGTTCGTGTTAAGTAAGGTAATGGGGTTTATGTTAGATATGTTTATACATTATTTAATATGGTTTGCTAACCCCAACCTAACCCCTATACTAATGCTGTATAATTATGCGTATTACTGCATTAACTGTGTTAATGTTAAGTCGTGGGTGATTAATGTACCCTTATTTTAAAGTACACCTATACTATATACACTATACTATATATACTGTAGATATATAAATCATACACATCTCCTCAACTAAATCCCAGACATCCATGAGGCATAACATGTGGTACCATGCAACACGCACGCCCACGCACACACACACACACACACACACACACACACACACACGCACACACACACGCACACACACACACACACACCACACACACACACACACACACACACACACACACACACACACACACACACACACACACACACACACACTCCCACGAAAAGCCTAATCATCTGACAGTTTCATCTGAGCATACAGTATATATACAGTGGGGATGCTCCAGTGAGCTACTTGAAAGCGCCCAGTCCTGCAGACACATTAAGCCTTCGCATAATATACCAGGAAAATCATTTAACAGGAAAATCCACCCTAACAGAATTTAAGGCATCGCTGTTGTCAAAGCAAAAAAAAAGCTTTTCCATTCCAGTGATTTTCCCGGTCTCTCTTACTGAAGCTCAACATTCACTGTCATCGACGGGCGGAAGGGCGGGGAAAAAAAAACCACCAAACCGAACGTTATGATCCTCAGGGTGGAGACGTATTTTCGTCCGGACTCAACAATAAATCACCGCGCGGCTTGTCAGTTTTCGCGCAGCAGTTTATTCAAATTCCCCCGGAAAGGTCGGCTGCGAGGCCTCGGCACTTGTCAGTAAGGCTGTTGTCAGATGTGGTTCTTTTAGTCATGTCTGACTCATCTCTCTCTCTCTCTCTCTCTCTCTCTCTCTCTCTCTCTCTCTCTCTCTCTCTCTCTCGCTCTCCTGGCCCGATAGAAAGAGACAGAGAGAGGGTCTTCTCTGACACTGCATGTAAAAGAGACAGACAGGGCCTCGCTATCTCTAACCTCTGGATGCGAGGGCTGTAACACACAGGGGAGGGGGGGCGTTCCGGTGAGCCAAGCACTCTTTAATTGTCAGTGGGGCCGGGGGGGGGAGTATTTGTTGGGGTGGGGGGGGGGGGGGGGGGGGGGTACGAGGGAGGGAGTTTTTGGGATGAGAACGGAAGGTTGGCCCCCCAAACTCATTTCATTGGTCGCCCGAACTGCTGCTGCTTTTTCTTCTTCTTCTTCTTTAGGGGTTGACGCCAGGGGGCCTCCGCTATGTAGGCTAGGTATGTTAGGATTACAGTTGAAACAATGGATAGCCTATATTTAATATACGTTGTTTACGTGTTAAGTGTTATATAAATACACATATGCATCATCACCATCGTGTCATTGGATAATCTGTCATTCATTTGTGATTTAAAAATGAAAAAAACACGTTATTTCTTTCAAAATCTAAAGCTAAAAAGAACAGAAATAGAGAACTGTTTTTCCATTTGTGTTGTCTTAATCAAAAAACGAAAAACAAGAGAAGCAGAGAATCAGGGGGAGTTTTGCTGATGCCCTGGTGACATCTGAGTGCCGACAGCCGTGTTTTCTCGCATATCAACCAACCCCTGGAGAGCCAGAGAACCAGGGGGAGATTTGCGGGCTATGGGGAGCCTGTCAGCAGGCTTAACATGTCCCACAGAACCCCTGGAACCTCCAGCAATCCACAACATCTCTTTGACTCTGTTTCCAAGATAACAACGAACAGAAAAGCTATTAAGATCCCTCAGATAATCAGGAAATTACTTTGCAATCAGTTTTATGTAATATTTTTATTACAAAGCAATTTACTTTCTCCATCTCCAGAACCCAGCCTGGGTCTTTGGGGGGGACAAAGCCCAGCTGCTGACAGGCCCCCCCCATAGCCCGCATTAAAACCTCCCGCTGGTTCTCTGGTTCGTTTGGCTTCTATTGTGAAATATTTTTACGTCGTGTCATTATCCCTTGATACCCAGACCTATCTTCACCACCACCATTCTTATTATTATTAGCCTATATTTGGAATAATATAATAATACTTCAATGTAATAATACTAATACAGCAACAGAACACAATTAATAAAGTACACGTTTATTGACAAACTGTACAATACAGACACACTAACCCAGAATAAAAAAAAAGTGTTCATTTCCATCCTTTGAACGAAATGTCTGTCTACTTAGAACAAGTCGCTAACTGGTAGAAGTTTTACATATTTAATATTGTGGCAGGATCGGCTGAATCTAGAATGTGGATGGAACAGCCACATACTCCTAAAGAAGAAGAAGAAGAAGAAGAAGAATAAGAAACAGCATTTGGGGCGGCCAATGAAATTAGTTGGGGGCGTGGTCAAGGCAAAACCTTCCGTTCTCATCCTAGGAAAAGAAAACTCGCAGAGGGGATTGTTAGCGTGTGGCTGTCCATGCAGTGTGTGTGTGTGTGTGTGTGTGTGTGTGTGTGTGTGTGTGTGTGTGTGTGTGTGTGTGTACTTTTCTTCATACATGCCCACCGCATGTATGAAGGCAGGGTGTTGACTAGCCAGTGTCCTTGCTGTGAGTGTGTGTATTTCATGCCTGGCTTAGTATTCCTCGGTGTGATTTTTTTTTACCCCCTTTAGTTCGTTTGAGTAGAAATCTACAGTTTAGAATGAGAACGTCCTTTTGAGAGACTTTTTGCTTTCTTTTGTGTGTGTGCCGTCTGCACTATTTTCCCTCAAAAGTGACGTGGCCTCTACCACCACGAATGTCAAATCTTCGGAGATGAAAAGGACGTCTCGGGAGGCTTTCTCGAAAAACCTTTCAAAGTGTCAACGGCGACTCGATAGAGAGAATAAAGAGGAGCTCCGCTGCGCCGCCAGACTTTGTTTGGGAGTTTGCTATCAGATAATGGTTGGGATGTTAGCTTCGGGTTGCAAACATGCTCACCTTTTGTTGGGAGATAATGCGGCTTCTTTCTTTTTTATTTGGCCACAATGGGAGTAAGCTGTTAAAATGATACCATGGTTTGGTCTTTGTGAGGAGGAGGAGGATGGTGGGTTTGATGTGGGTTTTTTTTTTATCATTCAGCGATAGCCTCAAATTTTGTCGAGTGCCGTGAGTTTAGTGTGGTTTATTTTTATAGGGACTAAAACAGAACACAGTCGTGGAAAATATCCTAACAATATGAGTGTGTGTGAGAGTGTGTGTGTGGTTGGTGGTGGCGGCCTCACCTGGCCCCGGTCCGACTGATTAGACGCTGGTGGGGCTGGGTGATGCCGCCCACTGTGGTGCACTGGCCAACAAATGCGCCACAGATTTAACCAGCCATCACCACACACACACACACACACACACACACACACACGCACACGCACACACGCACACACACACACACACACACACACACACACACACACACACACACACGCACACACTCCAGAGAGTGCTAGCATTGTTCCATCTCCTCTGTCCACAAACAACTCCAAACTGTGCAATAAACCGGTTTATCATCATCAACGTCCTTTGTCCTTGGTCTCTGGGACTAGACCAGCAGTGGGTGGTGACTGGTGTGTGGCAGGGCCAATTGCTATAGATACAAACATATTTATTTTATTACGAGATAATTTATCACGCTTGGAAATAAATTCTACCCCCCCCTTTCCCACTGGACAAAAAAATCCACACTAACACCTGCTAACATCTGGATTTTGTCTTTAATGGGAAAGGTTACAATCAGCATTCATTCCCAGGACTCGCGGGTTGTAGTCACGGGTATTTATCGGCTCCAGCTCCGATCAGCGCTCACGTTGGTGACGTTGACTGTGACACACCAGAAAAAAAAAAACTAACAGAAACGCACACACACTCGTCTACTGCCAATCAGCTGGATAATGGGAAAGCTACATTTGGTCGGAGAAAAAGGGTACATATTTGAATTGTATCACCACTATAGCCGAGATGTGTGTTGTCAAATTCACGAGGCTCCCAATTTAGACCGTGAGAACTCTCTCAACTTTTGGTTTGAACCTTTTTAGCTTTCTTATATCCCGCCTAAATAGTTGAGACCGTGGGAACTCCCTTTAGCTTGTGTTTCTTTGTATCCTTTGACGTTTGTGCCGACAGTGTGACTCTTAAAGTCCTGAACATCCATCGCCTGATCGAAGACGCTGCCTGTGTGTCCTCCCATGATCCACGTTCCCTTAAATCCCTTAAATACTTTGCCGTCAAGAACCGTCCCACCAGACATACTTTTTCCATCACATTCGACACATGAAATAATTAGTATAATGCGCCTTTTATATTTGTCCAATTGCCTGATAAAATGGGTATAGATGGGATAAAAGAGTTTAGAAATGAAAGCTCAATGGCCAAGTGTGGCGGTGTCCCTGAGCAAGGCACTTAAACCTAACTGCTCGCAAACCTTGCAAGGCTGACACCGACGTTGGTGTATGCATGAATGTGTGTATGAATGTGTGTATGAATGTGTGTATGAATGTGTGTATGAATGTGTGTATGAATGTGTGTATGAATGTGTGTATGAATGTGTGTATGTATGAGTGGGTGAATGTGAGACACGAAATTGTAAAGCGCGTCGAGTGGCTCCACGATTATAGCACACTTTTCAACCTGTGTGTATACTTGACTCTGCACAGATACTCACTATAAGCCTATAATTAAAAATAAAAAAAAATCCGGATTTGATGCTAATCTTTTGTGCTCCGTTGCCACGTCCGCACTCTGACCTTGTCGTCTTCTACTCCCCTGGCCCGT
>PIJE02000375.1:248073-288284 GCA_002895965.2 Coryphaenoides rupestris
CATAAATTCTGTGTTTTGTGAAATGAAAAATAACAGCGCTGACCTTGTGCTGTCGGTGTTAACCTTGTTAACAGCGGGCCGACAAACGGGAACTCACACGAGTGTAAAGTATAATCTATGGTCTGTAGGTTTTTAACTTAAGTGTAAGTGTAAGTGGACCGGGAGCTGGCCACAAACTATATTTAGATAATATTCTTTTTTTATACAACCTTCTCGTATTATAGTCTTCTCAGCTGTATTTGCTAATTTGTATGTTTTGAAGACGGAACAAATGTACATTGTCTTACTTTTTTTGGATATTTTATTGGGCAATTTAAAACATATTGGGTGATGGGTCATGACCATGAAAACATATGTTTAGGAAGTACTGGTAGATCTCTTAGTCTCAGACTAACGTCACATTACTCCCCCCACTCTCCACCCCCCCCCCCCCTTCTCTCTGTTCTCCTCTCTCGCTCCTCTCTCTCTCTGTCTCTCTCTCTCTCTCTCGGGCGGCCAGTAGCTCAGTTGTTGTCTGGAAACCGAAAGGGTTGCCGGTTCGAATCGCCCGGTTTCTCTAGTAGGTGTCCAGGTGTCCTTAGAGCAAGACACCCTAAACCCTAACTGCTCCCAACGAGCTGGGTTGTTGCCTTGCGTAGTTGGACACTTCCCGTCAGTGTGTGAATGTGTGTCCTGAATGTGAAGCAATGTAAAACGCTTTGGATGGAAAGCGTATATATGCAGTCCATTCTATCTCTCTCTCTCTCTCTCTCTCTCTCTCTCTCTCTCTCCTTTAAACGCAAGGTGTGCCTGACGCTGACGGCCAAGCGCATGGCCAAGAAGAACTGCCTGGTGAAGAACCTGGAGGCGGTGGAGACTCTGGGCTCCACCTCCACCATCTGCTCCGACAAGACGGGCACGCTGACCCAGAACCGCATGACCGTGGCCCACATGTGGTTCGACAACCAGATTCACGAGGCCGACACCACCGAGGACCAGTCTGGTGAGGGGGGAGGAGAGGGATGGAGGAGAGGGATGGAGGGAGGGAGGGAGGGAAAAGCAAGAGAGTGGAAAAAAGGGAGATTGCGAGACAGAGAGAGAGGAGTGGGAGGGAGATATGTCAAGAGAGAAGGTGTGCGCTGTGTCCTTTTTAGCATGCTCACAAAAAAGTGTGAAAATGATAGATGGGGAGAGAGAGAGAGAGAGGGAGAGAGAGAGAGAGAGAGAGAGAGAGGGCGAGAGATAGAGTGCGTGAACACCTGCTGCTATCATCTGCCCGCCGTTCGCGCCGCCAGCCCGCGTTGGCGTGCGCACCGCGGCTCCGATTAATTGAGCAATGCTAAGCGGCGGGTGGCACAACCTTCAGCGAGCGACATTTCTTCTTCTGCCTCTGCTCGCTCGCTCGCTAGCTAGCTAGCGCTGGGGGGATAAAAAAAAAAAGATTATCGCCGCGGAACCGAAACCACACTCACACGCACGCGCGCGCGCGCACACACACACACACACACACACACACACACACACACACACACACACACATATCCCAGCCAAGATCTTCCGAGCGCAACTTCGGAAGTAGTTTATAGCGACGGCGGCTGCGCTTGTCGCGGCCCGAAGAAAGCTGAAGCGTCCGACGCTATTTGCATGCTAATAAGAAAAAACGTCACAGAATGTGGGAGCCGCGCTATATTTCTTCTTACTTCTGCCATACAATGCCTTTTCCAAGTTTAAAAAAACAACACAAAAAACTCAGGGGGATGTCGGTTGTGTGTGTGTGTGTGTGTGTGTGTGTGTTTTGGGGGGGGGGGGGGGGGTGTGGGGGGACGATAAAGGGGTGTGTATTGATCCGATGTGATGTGATTTGTGGAGGGTAGTGCTTAGGTACCACAACACCGTCTCCACCACTACCACCACCACCACTACAATGGTCTAATCAATATCGTTCCTGTTTGGAATTTCATGTGCCCGCACACACACACACACACCACACACACCGCAACACACACACACACACACACACGCGCACACACACACACACAATCAGGAAGAAATGAGCCGTCAAGGAAGGAAGCCATTGTCAACGTTTCACGGCGTCTTCTGGATCATTTGAAAGACTGCGCCGGTGTCATTTTGACGTATCTGGGGCGTGCAGGCTAGCCTAGCGACTAGACTAACATTATAATTGACATAGCTTCTCTATTCCGTGCTCCGCGGGCTCGTGTAGAAACAGCGCGCGGCAAAGTATATATGGAGGTCGCGCTCTCAGCCAAAGAAAAACTGTCGTAGGCTACAATGAAAGCACACTCGTATATTTGTTATATATTATTATACACGCTTTTTTAGACGCCGAGAACTGACCCCGGTTGTGCGCTACGTTGTAAACACTAGAAAAAACGCTGAGTCGTAACAACAGGTATGTCGTTTTTCACGTTTTAATATCGCGGGGGCTTTTTTTTCTTCCTTGTCGTACTCCTGTAGATTTCCCGTCGCTTCCCGTCGCCTGCCTTCTCGGCGGCTCGGTGTGTGTGTGTGCGCAGCTTTCACTGTTTTTCTTTCTGTAAGTGCTTTTTACTCCGGGAGCGTCCGCCGCGGTGACCGTTATTAAGGCAGACGGTCCCGGCTGGATAAATAAAACAGCGGCGAAAGATGAATGCGGCCGCCCGCCAACGAAAGCCGATATCGCTTTCGATCGCGCAGGCCCGTATGAAAATTTGATGGCCGACCAGAAATGTTTCGAAACGGCTCCCGTATTTCTTGTCTTTGTTTTCTCTCTTTTCTTTTTTTTTTTACCCCAAGCCACACGTGTGCTTAAAAATTAATATCCCGTCCTAGCGGCTAAAATTGAAATTAACCCCTTGTCCGGGGAAAGATAGCCTTTTTCAATTCGTACTAACCCCAATTCTCTGACTTAGCCTCGATATACAGTGTGACTGGTGGGAGAGCCCGTGGCATTAATAGTCATGAGTCCAATATGAGAGGAGAGAGAGAGAGAGAGAGAGAGAGAGAGAGAGAGAGAGAGAGAGAGAGAGAGACCACAAGAAAAAGAAACGTAACACACTTTGGCTCGTCTTGTGTTCTTGTGCACTCTGGCAGGTCTGGGTTTCGACAAGAGTTCCGCTACCTGGGCGGCGCTGTCTCGCGTGGCGGGCCTCTGTAACCGAGCCGAGTTCAAAGCCGCTCAGGATCACCTGCCCATCCTGGCGGTAAGCAACGGGGACGCGCACCGCCGGCACCGATGTCGTTTATTGTCGGCATGAAGTGGGAACCCCCCCCCCCTTCACCCCGTAGAACTGCAGTCGAGTCAAGTCCGTTTTATTTGTACGGCCCCTTAATCACAGTTACAGTCTCAGTCTAAGGGCTTCACAGGCCACATTTTATGACGACCCCCCATAACGCTACCCCCCCCCCCCCCCCAAAGAGCAAGGTAAAAAGGTCAAAAGTAACCCTTTATTATTACAGAAGAAACCTTGAAATGGAAAGCAGTGGTTAGGAGTGCTATGGGGGCCATAACAGTAGCACTCATTAAGTCAAATTAAAGTGTGAGAAATGGGTGAGAAATGAGAACATGAGTATTGTCCGTGGTGATGAGGTGCTGGCCAGTCAGTAAGCTGCTAGCCGTCAGGTGGGGAGGTGGCTGAACCATTGTAACTGTAAAAGATAATATGGAGTTAGTATGTAAGTAAAGGTAGTATTAAAGGCCTCGTGATGAAGAGGTATGTATTTGATTTAACCTATTTAACCTTTATTTAACCGGGCAAGACACTAAGAACTAATTATTGTTCATGTAACCCACCTTCAGAGAGTTCAGAGAGTACGCAAATATATTTAGGACCACTACCTAAGTCCATAGGAGGAGTTGAAAAGAGTATGACAGACACAATGAGCAACTGGAACCGCAAGGTACTTTCAATTTAAAATATATTGTCTTGCAGAAACAAAAAGTAAAGGTTCCCTCTTTATACTCTGGTGTCCACTCACTGGGGGATACCTTAATTAGTGCATTACATGCAGAAATACAATATTTCAACAATGCTTCACAGTTTGAACATTAACATAAATCACATAAAACAAAGTGTAGCCAGGATTCCTTTTGGTCTGTTCCTTTAAGTTTCTTTGTTGTGGTCAGTTCGGCTAGCTTTAGTCAAAAGGAAGTGTCAAGTCAGTCTCAGTTCCAAAGTGCTCTCAGGTTTGTCGAAAGTCAAGTAGTCAGATGTGGGGCTTTAACAGTCCGACCACACTGGTGGACACCAATGATTGAAGGAATGAAGGAATGGGTGGTCTCCTCCTCCGGGCACAAGGTGATCTTTGTTCAACTCCTCTGGTTAAGGAGCTGATCAGGTTCAATACTGGCTCGCCATCTCCTTCATCAAGGAGAATCCAAAATCTAATCGTACTTCCAGGAAATCTCAAAACCTAGCCACGCTGCCAGAAGTGGTTAACTCCTGGCGCACAGGTCCCTGTATCGTCTCTTTCACATCACACAAATGTTAAGTAGCATTCCTGAAGTTATCCACCACTTATATTTCTCCAGTGTCTCACTCGATTAGCACTACGTCTGCACGTGTTTCCTTTAGTCAGTACAACCGAAAACCTACCTCGAGGGGGTAGGACTTATTTCTCTCTCCAATCGGAAATCTGCATTGCCTGATTTAACCAATAAGAAGAAGAAGATCTTTATTAGTCCACACATATTGGTCACAACACACAGCGGGAAGTGGCTGCCGCCAAACACACACACGTGCATGCAGGGAGGGTGGCCCGTGGAAATGCGTCCTCTGCATTTAACCCATCCTGCTGCCCCTCCAGGGGCAGCCGGGGACCAACAGCTCCAGGTTTTACGTCCACATCTTGGTCAGGGATGTGGACAGGAGAGGCGATCTTCACATGTTTTTAATTTGGGGTTCTTTTACTCCGTAAGGAGACCCCGCGGAGCACGGGGAGAACATGCAAACTCCACACAGAAAGGCCGGGAGATCACCCACCTGGGCACCCCAGAGTCAATAGCGCCCCAGGCGGGAATCGATCCCAGAACCTTCTTGCTGTGAGGCAGCAGTGCAAGCACTGTGCCCCCCCCCCCAATAAAAACACAGTCTGAGTAATACTCTGACTGACACATTGTTTAAGCAAATAAAGAATAGTACTGGAATATATTAGAACATAATACTGGAACATAATAGAAAATAATACTGGAAATGAAATCTTCCAGAACCCAATTCTCTACTGGGTTACATTTACAGTGTGTCGCCTGGCAAAAGGCAAAGTGTCTTGGGGGGTAAAGGGAAGTGTTACAGACAGCAGCAGCTCACATCCAAACATTTCAAACCACACCCACTACCTGCAATACAATCAACAATAAACCTGGACAAAAAAGGAACGTTACACTTAGACCAGCAGCGCACGATCCTGAGCAATTCAATTCATGACCACAGGCGAGCACAGAAAGCAGGAGCAAGGACAACCGCGCAGGAGACGGGCGGTAGGCCAACAGACATGGGGGAGCGAGGGGAGTATTAGCCGGGCCGAGCGCCAAGGCGCATAATATATTAGTCAGAAAAGACCATAATTGAGGCCCTTGATACTGACTTTGGGATAAAGCTCCGGGTTGTGCTTGTCCGTCGACGCTCGCCGTTCCAGTCTGTGGTCGCAGCAGCCCGACCGGAAATGATGATAGAATCTGTGAGCCGGCTGTTTTCACAGGCAGGCAGCAAGCAGGTCAGGCAGATGCGGTTTGCAAGAAATTATGCAGGTAAGGTGGTGGTGGGTGGTGGTGGTGGTGGTGGGAGACAGTCCAAGGAGGGTTTGGTAGATAAGCAAGAAACCACTGAATGTTACGACGGGTGTGGTAAAGATGGCTGCTTGACAAAGGAGATACAGAGAGTGGAGAGCCAGCGGTGTGTGTTTTGACAAGGGCCGTTGTGAAGCAAAGTGGATTGCAGAGCAGTAGGGAGCGCCAGGCTTCCGGAGTGAGCTCTTGCGGTGTCGACCTATATCCAAACCAACGTCACCGGAGTCCGCCGCGGAGAAGAGCGGTCACTTGAGCTCCGAGTGGCTCTAGCAGAGCGAGTAAAGGTGGAGTGCATTTTGTACAAGAAGACAATTTTGTATTTGACCTCAGACTGCAATTTGCTGACTCATGGGGTGAGTGAACTGAGTGAGACTGAGTACAGTCTGGCGCTCTAGTCTAGTATGTATGCAGACGCCATATATCAAGTTTTAGAAATGTTACCGGAATTAAAATATAATCCATACTGGATATAGAATAGAAAATCACAGATGCTTCTGTTCTCACAGAATGATTACTGTGTGACAAATTGTAATACATATAAACCTTCCGGAATGCACCAAGTCACACACACACACACACACACACACACACACGCACACAGCAATGTGATACAATTTACAAGAACTACTTGGAAATCACAGACAAACTGACACAGACAATGTGATACAATTTGCCAAGTACTTGGAAATAATTCACACACAGAAACACACACACACACACAGACACACACACACACACACACACACACACACACACACACACACACACACACACACACACACACACACACACACACAGACACACACACACACACACACACACACACACACACACACACACACAATGTGATACAATTTACAAGAACATCTTGGAAAACAGACACACCGACGCCGACACACACCAATGTGATACAGTTTGCCAAGTACTTGGAAAAATTCACACACACACACACACACAAACACACACACAGACACACACACACACACACACACACACACACACACACACACACACACACACACACACACACACAGAAACACACACACACACACACACACCGCTGGGATGCTTTGTGGGATCCTACCGCAAACCAGCTGTTCTCTAACCTGCTCTGCGACGGCCCGAACTAATTCTCCTTCCCCCCGGTTGCATCTCTGGGCAGCGAGGAGGATTACAACCTCGTCTTCCCTCGCTATGGAACATAAGCAGCATAAACCCCTCCCCCTCCTCACCCTTCTAGCTCTCCTTTTACATTTTACTGTAACAATCACTTACTGGGTTAACAGACCCAAGAAAAGTGTAGCTGCCCCTCTCCTTGCCTGTCCATATAGCGAGGCCCATCTGCAGAGTGCATCACGGGTGAAATTCATGTTTTTAATTATGTTCAATCAGTGTTGTTCGTGCCTAATGTGCATTTGTATTATGTTGTGTATATACGGTACGTGTATGCATACAGTATTGTTTCTGTCAATTGTATAAGGAAGTAAATACTTTATTAATCACCAAAGGGTGAATTCGTTCGCCAGCACAACAGCATAGTGAGAGAAATAGAGCGAAGGAAAGAGATGAATAGAAACAAATAGATAAATACAGATGGAGATTAAATGAGATGCCATCCCTAATAACACACCTAACACACCTCCTCGCCACCCACACACCCCCACCCTGCCTCCCTCCCTCCCTCCACCCCCCCTTCCCCCACCTCTGGTTGATGACAGACACTGAGAAGTAGAATTCTCAGCGTGATGTAGTTATTCATTCATGAAAAGCCACAAACAAGGCCGGTGCTGGCCGAGAGCGTGGCCTTGTGTCTCACGGGTTGTTCATAAATGAATAAGAAGGGGGGAAGTCAGGGGGGAGAGGGGGGAGAGAGGGGAGAGAGGTGGGGAGGGGGGGGTGAGGATGAGAATATCTTGTCCGTGTGTCTTCCCCCGTGTGGCCTATCTTGGAGTGTTATAGGAGTACAGGAGTATGTATGTTAGTGTGTGTGTCTGTGTACATGCGTGTGTGTGCGTGCGTGCGTGCATCTGTGTGTGTGTGTGTGTGTGTGGTGTGTGTGTGTGTGTGTGTGTGTGTGTGTGTGTGTGTGTGGTGAGACGGTTCTCACAAGTAACACCATTTGTAACTGGGACTCCCTGTGGGACATGCGGTGTGAAGTGATGTGTGTGTGTGTGTGTGTGCGTGCGTGCGTGAATGCACATGTGTGTGTGTGTGTGTGTGTGTGTGTGTGTGTGTGTGTGTGTGCGCATGTATCGTGGTCATTTCATGATTATTTTCTTGCTGAGGTGATGAAAGGATGGCTGCCGTGTTTCCGTGCGGCGCGACCTCCGCGCGGCCCGGCTTCAGATGTCCTTTAACGAAAACTGATTAGCCTAGCAGAGCGTAGAAACAATTATGAGGCGCACACACACCTGCGCTAAAGTGGATGATCGATCTAGCAGGCCTCGTGAAATAACCCTGCCTGGTGCCCTTCCAGTGTGTGTGTGTGTGTGTGAATGTGAAAAATCGAACCGTCGTATGTTGTGTGTGGTGTGTTTTTTGGTTTTTTCTGAGGGAGGGGTTGTAGCTTCCATTAGTCTCTCTGAATATAAAACCCATACGTTGAACCATGATCAACCGGTGAGCTTAAAACTCATTATTATTGCGTCGTTCCCACTGTGCTGCGCCTGCAAATATCACAATGACAAGTAACAGCTTCCAACACCGACACCAACACCACCCCCTCCACCACCACCATCACCATCTCCTCCTCCCCAAACATATTAACCACAAAGGTAACCTCTCTGCACACATCCTTTCTCTAAACCGTAAGCTGGATTTGTACACCTATTGTGTGTACACCTAGACACACACACACACATATCCACGCACACACATACACACACACACACACACAACACACACGATAAGCCGGTAAGGCGTAGTAAAAGCAAGCAGTGAAACAACTGATATTTTCATTACATAATTCCGAAGGACGAGATGTGTTGCCTTTGAATGTCCTTGTTTGAATAGTAAATATAATTACCTGTGATCAGTATTCGAAACACACACACACAACACACACACACACACACACACACACACACACACACACACACAAAAGAAGAAGCAAAGCAAAGAAATTGAATAAAAATCATTAAATGCAACAGTCTTGGGTCAGAAATCTTCTCTGGGAGGAAATGGAGTCCATCCATCCATCCAGTCTCTCTCTGCTCCTATCAGCCGCAACAGAATGCTTAACTAGCATAAGCGTGTTCTCTCTGGGTCCCGGCGGCTGCATGCCACACACACACACACACGCACACGCACACGCACACACACACACACACACACACGCACACACACACACACAGACACACACGGCCTACCTCCCGGTTGTGGTTTGTGGGTTTGCGAAGTCCTCATATCGCCAGGATGAGGCAAAAGGGGTTGCGCACAAAATGGAGTGTGATCTACCGGCAAGATGTGTATTAAATGTACTTCCCCTTCCCCCCCCCCGCCCCCCCAGAGAGATACGGCGGGCGACGCGTCCGAGTCCGCGCTGCTCAAGTGCATCGAGCTGTGCTGCGGGAGCACGCGGGACATGCGGACGCGCAACCACAAAGTCTGCGAGATCCCGTTCAACTCCACCAACAAGTACCAGGTAGGTTCACCTGACAACCACAACAACAACAACCACAACAACAACAACAACAACAACAACCACAACAACAACCCAACAACAACAACAACAACAAATGAGCGAATAGGCCCCCATCAAACACCAAGAGTCAAACTGTGAAATGTTCCCACGATGGAAACCGTGCCAGTAGCCCAGCCTTAGTGTTGCTTAATGTCACCCAGTTTAACATACTCGACTGGAATAGATGTGGAGTCCCCAGGAATAGAACAGAAAAGGACATTGTGTTCAAGTACAGTTCAAGTACAGCGCATAACTAGCCGTTAGGAGAGCAGTTGTGCAACAGATACAGCTCCGTCCAATGACCGCCCAGAAAGAATGTAATTCCTTTTCAAATCATCGTTGCTGTAGAATTCCTCCTTGAAACCCCCAAATGTGTTAATTGCGTTCAACATCCGGCCCGGAAGATATACTCTATATTTAACATTTTGTAAAATAATCTAGAATGTTATGGAACGTGCTGTATAGTAGGCTATCTAGCTGTGTTGTCAGACTTGGAAAAAGCAGCATGCAGACAGTTATCAGTTAGCTGTGACAGGGGCTGCATGGCGCTGTCTCACCACACCGCACACACACTCGCTGCAGGCCCACCCGCAACAAGTCATCTGTCAAAGCAGGCAACCCTTTTATTTCTTTGTGTTCCAAACCTGCTTCTTTGACTTCTAAGTTGCAACCCGTGTAACAAAGGCCACGTCCCAAAAACAAGATACAGGCCTATATTTATTGAAAGAATATCGACAAACAAACAAACAAACAAACAAACAAACAAACAAAGACCCGAATTCTGCATGCGTCCCGCGTTGTCCCCGCCACAGACATAAGACGGGAATGCGTCCGTCTGTGTGGATGACAACAAAAAATGTACAAATAAATAAATAACCCTGCAAAAAAAAAACTATTTGGCTCTGGTTTCCACAGATTAGATATGCTGTGGCTCGGATACAAATTGCGTGGGGGTGGTGGTGATGGTAGTGGTGGTGGTGGTGCTGGTGGTGGTGGTGGTGGTGGGGGGGGGGGGGGGGGTCTGCTGAAGGAATCTCTATCTCGCTCACAGGGGGGAATGAGAAATGCTCTCCTCCTCACGCGTGTGAATGCATATGACTCAGCTTCCACATAAGTGCCCTCATTCCTGAATAAAGAGTTTGAATAAAGCGTTTAGTTCATCAATTAACACAGCCTATAGCCTTTATATATTTAACGATTTAGTCTTTAAAACGGATTGATTGATTGACAATTCCCATCACTTGAAAATGAGTACAATTGCATTTGAAATTCAAGCCGTGTGTTCAAGCCTTCTTTGCTACGCTCGCTGTTTGATTGCAGCTCTCCATCCACGAGTCAGAGGACAACCCCGCCGGTCACATCCTGGTCATGAAAGGCGCTCCGGAGAGGATCTTGGACAGGTACTCCCATCAATTATTCACCACGTCCGCCCAACGCCCAGCGCTGTGAAATATTTACCTGTCGTGGGACACATTGTCTTTCTACACGCAGCGTAAACAAATGCGGTCCGACAGTCATCTGAATCCAAGAGGGAACATATTACATAGCTTTTGCAGTAACGGTGTAGAAGTCAGTGATGTTAAAGGGACTATAACGTTCACTTTAAGTACCAATATATGAACATGATGTCTTTTAACTTCACCGACTCGCTTCGTCGTGGATCATTTCTATTTTATGGGAACAATGAAGGAAGTGGCGTCTAAGTGCGGATAACAGCAGAAATGTCTGTTCTATCAGAACTTTTTTGTTTATTTATGATTATAACTAACATTAGTTTATTATTGTTATTGTCTCAACCCACGGGGCTCGCACCCCAGTGCTCTGAATGCACAAGCTCCAGCAGGCTGCAGTTCACTTATCGGCCAAAGGGGCCAGTATTGAGAAGGAGTTTCTGATTCTTACACATAGTACCTTTAATATATCCAATATTATAGTACCTAATAATATAATATTGCACACACAAAGAGACAAATATCGCCATTTCTAACAGGTGCAGTTCCATCATGATCAATGGCCAGGAGGTCGCCCTGGATGACAACTGGAAGGACAGCTTCCAGAATGCATACATGGAGCTGGGAGGTCTGGGAGAACGAGTTCTTGGTATGTTGGGTTGTACCAGCAATTGGCAGCAGCACTCATTCAATTAAGTTTTATTTGGCGGTGGTTACCTTTATTACTTAAATTATGTTTTTCAAGAATTGGTGTGCTGTTTCTTTGGTCCATACAGATACAATTTCAGAAAAGACATGGTATACATACATAATATGTGTTTGTGCAATATCTTTCGCAAAAAAGGTTCTCTTGGGTTTGAAATATTCCATCTTATGAAAGTGACAATTTAATTATGTATTATCCATTAATCAGCATTGTGATGGTACATAATTATGTGCTGTCATCATTTGGTATTATTCACTTTCATACGTTGAATTCATTGAGACGGGGCCGTCTTGAAGTAAAAGTATCTGCCTCAAACCCAAATCTGTCCTATTAAAAGCTTTCTGTCACATATTTCAAATATATTATTATCTGGATATAGTTGTATGTTGCTAGATGAGGGTAGCAGGGAGCACTATACCTGACACTTAAAATATGAATCTCCTATACGACTCTAAATATGTATATATATATATATAGATATGAATATATCTATATATATATACAACTATAGAGTTTCAGTAAATATACCAATGAATGTAAATTGCCCAGTTACATCCCAAATTCAGTCCCCAGTTAAATATTCCTATTAGCATTTGAACCTTAAAATCCACATCAACAATCGACAAACACTCAAGACACTTAACTGAGCAATGTTTATTTGTCAACTTCACTTTGCCGAGCCGACAACAAAATTGTCGCTCTTGTCATTTTTCCGCCACAGAATCGCCCCGATATCCTTTTGCCGTAAAATAGACGCTATGAGTAACCTGTCAAGACGGGGGGGAAGCAGAGCAGTGCAATAAGTGTTGTGCGGTGGAAATAAGCACACAGCAGATGATGGCACAGTGACAGGCTTTGAGTGGTGGCAGGGGGGGGGTCCTTCCCGCTGTGGTGGGCTCAGCGTTTGATAGGTCAACCAAACAATCGTGTGTTGTTGTCGTCCTTCGTCAGATAATACAGTGTTGGGGGGGGGGGCATAGTGTGTCATCAGTCACTGTTAATGTTGTGAAAGTGAGAAGAGAAGACCGAGAAGGACACGTTTACAGTGTTCCACTAATTAATGTCAGGACATTTGAAGTACATCATGTTCTGCGTAGCGTGTAAAAGCAGTGACAGCGACACAACAATCCTTATTAGATCCTTATATCATACTATATACATCCTGTACGTACTAATATAGCTAAATATACAGTCGTTCCTTGTGTACAAGGAAGAAACCAAGCAAGAAAAAATGCTTGATTTATCGTGGGTGTAGAACACATTGAGCGTTAAAATGCATTGATTGTGAATTGACCGTCGCCACACACACCGTGTTCATGAGGAAAGGATAACACATGCCGACCATGTCTGCTTTCACAGAAGCCGGGTACAGCGGCAAATAATTATGCGGTTACTCTGTGATTGGTTCAAATTAGCGCCAGGCGGTGTCAGAAATTACCCTTTGTTTTTTTTTCAAGGGGCAATTTTCTGTCTGTATTTGTTTTGGTTTTCTTTATGGAAGCAATTTGTGTTCTTGTTTTTCCCTTAAAATTCACTAAAGTCATTTGATGAATTAATGTATTCTGCACAAACACAGACATTGCTGCTCCCTCCATCGAGTCTACATTAGGTATGCACATAAGCCGACAGGGTATGGAGACATAGCAAGGCAATCTGCATTAGTGTTAGACAGCCAGTGGATGACATCCTTTACAATAGATAGAATATGTAAATAATAATCACAACAATAATAATATTGATTTAATTAACTGGCGGGAGCTATTTCTGCCTCTTGGCCCTTATTATGGTCTGATCAGGTTGCCAGGGGATCTGACACAGCGTGAGTGGTCGCTATTTTGGAGCCAATCAGGGACGCATCTCTCTCTCTCTCTCTCTCTCTCTCTCTCTCTCTCTCTCTCTCTCTCTCTCTCTCTCTCTCTCTCTCTCTCTCTCTCTCTCACACACACCCTGTCTCTCTCTCACTCTCTCTCTCTTTCACTACACCTCTCTCTCTCTCTCTCTCTCTCTCTCTCTCTCTCTATCTGCCCCATTCCTACATTCTCGAGAACAGTTGATGTGTTTTCTCTTTTATCTTTATTATGTGTATTGTTATCTTTATCATATACATTATGTATATTGTGCAATCCATCAATACATATATATATATATATATATATATATATACTGTATATATTTATTATTTTCTCTTTTCTGTCACCTGCCATGTCACAAGCGTTTCACTGTACAGAATGGCCATGTGTTATGATGTACATGTGACAATAAAACACATTGACTTTCCTCTCTCTCTCTCTCTCTCTCTGTCTCTCCCTCTCCCTCCAGGCTTCTGCCACTACAACCTGTCCACCTCCCAGTACCCGCGCGGCTTCGCCTTCGACGCAGAGGAGCCCAACTTCCCCACGGGGCAGCTCTGCTTCCTGGGCATCATCTCCATGATCGACCCCCCGCGCGCCGCCGTGCCCGACGCCGTGGGGAAATGCCGCTCCGCTGGCATCAAGGTGACCGCCGGTGTCACGCAAGACTCCTGAGCCAACTCCTCCTTTGTGTGTGTGTGTGTGTGTGGTTGTGTTGTGTGGGTCTGTGTTGTGTGTGTGTGTGTGTGTGTGTGTGTGTGTGTGTGTGTGTGTGTGTGTGTGTGTGTTTCAAAAGTGAACACACTGAATTTAATTGAAAACCTCAGGGAAGGCACCATCTCGGGTGAAAACACAGCTAGGTGATTGCAATGACGAGTTCTGATTGGTTGAAGTCGGTGTTTAGTGTTATCATCTTCGCCAAAAAAAGCCCTCACCTGTAATGGGTGTTGTATCGAGTGCCATCGCAGCTCAACCACAGGGAACGTTTTGACCTCATGACCTTTAATTCCTCCTTTGTTCGGAGTGCGGGGAATCACAAAACACAACACTAGTATTTAATCCAATGGCAGGGGATACTGGGACACAGGGCTTGGGGAATCCAGGGGATGTCGGACAAGGGAGGAGGTGAGTGTGGCAGAGTGAGAGAACTCACACACACACACACACACACACACAATCGTCCGTATAGGGGGCAGCGGTACCGGCGGGGGAGCGGCAGAAGACGGGTAGCATGTCCAGGTACCGGGTGGGCAGTCAGCGGGGCAGAGGTACCGTGAAGGAGGAGGCAGACGGATGGTCAGGAAGCCGGCGTCGTAGACGAGAAACACCAAACAGTCACGGGGAAGGGGCGGACAGGAACCAGGAAGTGCTACGGCAGGATTTGCGGTCGGGGTACAGAAGTCTTGCGTGGGTAAGCGAAGATGCAATCTGACAGCTGAGTGAGTGGAAAGGCGGAGCTTAAATGGGGAGTTAATTGTTACAGGTGGAAGGTGATGTGGCTGATGAGTTGATTGAATGATTGATGGATGGAGAGAGTGGAAACGTACAGAATGTAGAGCGGGATCATGACAGACACCGATATAAACTAATTAGCTTTTTTTAAATGAGTTACACTGAATACACTGCCAGTAATTGAACATGTGCTGAATAATGAGTTACACACGCGCACGCACACACACACACACACACACACACACACACACACACACACACACACACACACACACACACAGCACAGCTACACACACTATTTGGGTTGACAGCCAATGGTATGCAGCCATGCATCACCTATTACATGAATCAAATGCTGTTGTGTTTCCGGCAATAATGCAGTATGATTTACCCCCGGTCAGGTGATCATGGTAACCGGAGACCACCCAATCACAGCCAAGGCCATCGCCAAGGGAGTGGGCATCATCTCTGAGGGCAACGAGACGGTGGAGGACATCGCTGAGAGACTCAACATTCCCTTGAGCCAAGTCAACCCCAGGTGTGTTAGAGAGAGAGAGACAATGGCAGGTGGGACAGGGAGAGAGAGGGAGAGAGAGAGGGAGAGAGAAAGAGAGAGAGAGAGGAAGCACACACACACACAACCCCAGATGTGTGTGTATGAGAAAGAGAGATAGTCATTCCCAGATATGGAAGAGAGAGTGAGAGAGAGAGATGGAGGGAGAGAGAGGGAGTCATCCCCAGGTGTGTTAGAGAGAGAGAGAGAGAGAGAGAGAGAGAGAGAGAGAGAGAGAGAGAGAGAGAGAGAGAGAGAGAGAGAGAGAATCATCCCAAGGGTGAGGGAGAGAGAGAGTGGGGGAGAGAGAGCTGGAGAGAGAGAGGGGGAGAGGGATGGAGGGGTAGAGGGATATGGGTAGAGTGGAGGGGAGAGGGAGAGGGAGAGGGAGAGGGAGAGGTAGCGGGGGAGACTGAAGTGGTGCGCTGGTACGTATCTGTGTCAGAATTTCAATGTTATCTCCCCGGGGCGAACGTTCCCCACATCTGATTATCTGGGACATGTTTTACTGGCTTTCGTGTTCAATCTTCTCTAAAGACAAAACGCAGCGTGCAACCAAGTCATCAGCAGAACAAAGCAGAGACGATGTTTGAGATAGACCGACCCACACAACACGATGGAAACACAAGTTGGTTCTGCTGCAATTCATCATTTGAAAATTGCACTCGAGGACGCCCGCCTATGCAGTGCTATTTTACCTCTGTGTGACCAATTGGAATGAGTCCACTAAAACCATATTTTACATGTCCTGAATAAAAACACCCTGCTTCTGAATAGGATATTTGACTGTGTGTTATATGCCCCTGCATGTCAAATTCCAGGGGATTTCATTTTGTGTTGCAAACTTGGGGAGGAATTGTGCCCCGAAGCCCTCATTAGTGTGTGACCCTGTTGCATATGGATACACACCACACGCATATACTGGACGTGCTGAGGACAGCTCACTGTGTGTGTGTGTGTGTGTGAATGGGAAAGTATGGAGGTCCTCGGAGGTGAGAGAGAGAGAGAGAGAGAGAGAGAAAGAGAGAGAGAGAATAAAAATGCCAGTGGAAAAAAATAAAATGTCAATGGATACTCCTGTTCTTTCCTTGATGTGTGTGTGTGTGTGCGTGCGTGTGTGTATGTGTATGTGTGTGTGTCTGTGTGTGCGTGTGTGCCTGTGTGTGTGTGTCTCAGGGACGCTAAGGCGTGTGTGGTGCACGGGTCGGACCTGAAGGACATGAGCTCTGAGTACCTGGACGACCTGCTGAGGAACCACACTGAGATCGTGTTCGCTCGAACCTCACCCCAACAGAAACTCATCATCGTGGAGGGCTTCCAGAGACAGGTGTGTTGTGTGTGTGTGTGTGTGTGTGCGTGTGCGTGCGTGTGCGTGTGTGTGTGTGTGTGCTGTTAGATCCGTCGGTTAGCCTCCTCTAACGGAGGTGATGCGAAACCTGTTGTCCAGTAACGGTTGTTAACAGGTCGTTGGGGAGACACGCCGAGCCCCTAACTGCCTTATCATGGAACGTCTACCCCGCTTACTTTGGTGCCGAGACCCACGGCATAACCCTGGCTTTGAACCACAGCTCCCAATCACGTTCGTGGCAGCTCCCCCCTGGGATCCGTGCGCTTGGTGATTCGCGAGGAAATATTGAAAGGCTTGGATATGTCTAGGCCTTCGGGATGCGTTGTATTTACTAAAGTGACCTCTTAGAACCAGGTGTTGACCCCAAACACTCTTGAATCTTCTTCGGCAACGATCGAATGTCCACGGGCTTCTATTCATCAATTACCTGATAGTTTTTATTGCAGGAATTTGGCAGGGGTCCAGCGAAATGCGTAGCAAAGAGTTAACAAGACATGTTATAATAATGGTAAATGATTAAATGTATGATAAATGTGATAGTTCTACACCGTCTCACTCTAAGGCATTCAGGGCATGTTATGAGGAGTTGTTACGGGGAGGAAAGGGGAAGATAAAGAATTTAAAACATTCCTTTTTATCAGACGGAAGCTCGTTTTTAAGAGATAACCGACAGAGGCCCCGGACGAAGCCTCTGTCTACTCGGCTTCGGGGGGGGGGGGGGGGGGGGGGGGGAGTGTTCGTGGGTATAAATAAAATGGTGAATGAGGCCCATAATATGCATAGGCTTATCCGATTTATTCGCTTATTCCGCTTTCCGGAATCTTTTGTTCACTGCATACCACCACAATGAGATATCCTAGGGATGTCGGACTTTAGCCGACTTTCCTCCTAAAGCCATAAATACTCCACACCCTTGGGTTGGAGATAAAGATCCGGCATGTCCGAAAACGATGGACAAATAAAAGTAAAGATCCAAACTGTCCGAAATTGAACAAAAAGAATAAAAAATAAAAAATAAAAGTAAGATCCAAACTGTCCGAAATGTTGCTAGTTGGGGATCCCGGTGAATTCTTCCTCCCGCCGGTCTTCTGCTTCCTTCCGCCGAGTGCACAAAAGACTTTAATCTAATTCGATAATAGTAAAAAAATAAAAACTGGGAAAACTTCACAGTCCTGTCTGACTGCCGGGCGCACCTTCCCCCTCAATGGCCGTCGAAAACAACGGCCTAAAAACTAAACTGGAAGAAATAGACTACGTGTTCACTCGCCGTAAACGACTAAGTTCTATCTTGCCGAGTCCTGAAAATAATAAAAAAAATATCCGGAGATTTCTTGGGAGCTTCTTCTTCCACCTGTGGGTGTCCTTCTTCGGTCCCGGGTAGGTGCGCAATACATTCACCTCTGTTGCCTGGCCGTGTCCTCGGATGGCCGAGCCTTTGGCCTCGTTACCCTGGCGCACGCGCAACAACCTCTGAGACTCGGTTGCCTTCCATCTAGTGGTTTCTCGGGAGAACTACAACCTCTGAGTACAACAGTGCTTATCCAATTCAGAACATGATACTTGGTGATGCGCACATAATGAACACAATGCTTCTCAACAAATGAACCACAACATATTATCATATGGATATGGTAAACTTATCATCATGCAACATCTTGATTATTCTGGATGATCTAATTACCCCAGATCACCCTTCATTCCCTTACTATCACATGGCACTGTCAACCCTACTTGACAGTGCTTACTTGCGTGCATGCATGTGTGTGTGTGTGTGTGTGTGTGTGTGTGTGTGCGCTGTTTGACACAGTTGCGTACAGATGTGTGTAAGTCTTGTGTCAGCTGAACACACATGCTGTTAAATGTGGGAGTAGGATGTGTGTGTGTGTGTGTGTGTGTGTGTGTGTGTGTGTGCGCACCTGTGTTTACATGTGTGCTTGTCTTTGGTTTTGTTTGTTTTTCGCTTGTTTTGTTACACAGAGACTTGTCTCAATGTATGCTTTAGAATGGACGTCTTAACTGTGGTGTGAATGTGTGTGCGTGTGCATGTGTGTGTGTGTGTGTGGCAGGGTTTATGTGCGTGTGTTCAAGTATAGATTAGTGTGCGTGTGTGTGGGTGTGTTTGTGTGTGTGTTTGTGTGTGTGTGTGTGTGTGTGTGTGTGTGTGTGTGTACACGAGTGCCTGAATATGTATGAGGGCTGAGAAAAAGGTGTGAGTCTGCGTGCAGAATCACCGGCGTGGATGATTACAGCGCTGTGTACCAGACAATGTAATCTAAAAGCGACACACTAAACGCACATACACATCACGCACCCACACCGACACACACACCGAGACACACACACACACACACATGCGCAACAAACACACACACTCATGCGCAACAAACACACACACTCATGCACAACAAACACACACACACACATCACACACACATGCACAATAAACACACACACACACACACGCACATTCCTGCTGTACTGGAATTCACGTCCTCACACTCTCACAGTCGCTTGGTGATTTCAACCCTGTTCCATTTTTCATTTCAGCCGCACAAAAGCTACTTTAGAAAGACGTTATTAAGGGGGGTGGGGGTGTCCTGTGGGGTGACAGAACAGGCCCCCCAATCATAATGCTGATCTGAACTCGCTCTCCCTCCTACCTCCTCCACCTCCTCCTCCCTTTATTCCATGATCACGTTGTCTTTTCTCTCCTCTCTCTCTCTCTCTCTCTCTCTCTCTCTCCTTTTGTTCGGCGGACCCAGGGGGCGATCGTGGCGGTGACGGGGGACGGCGTGAACGACTCGCCCGCCCTGAAGCGCGCGGACATCGGCGTTGCCATGGGGATCGCCGGCTCCGACGTCTCCAAGCAGGCGGCCGACATGATCCTGCTGGACGACAACTTTGCCTCCATCGTCACCGGGGTGGAGGAGGGTGAGGATGATGGGGGAGGAAAGAGGGGGGGGGGGTGTGAGGATAGGGGGGTGGATGGTGAGGATAGGGGGGTGGAGGAGGATAGGTGTCGACGCATTCAGAATAATTCAGCACCACTAAAAGGCCACGGGCCGCTGTAACGCGAGCTCCTGTGAAGTGTACCGTTGCGCACGTGCATTAACATTTTATCTGTCTTCATTAGATCTGCCAATGGATCGTTAAAAGTGACCTTTGCAACGCGGGGTTCGCGGCGGTCGGCCCGGTCCGAGTAATCAGCACATCATGATAATGTGATCATTATAATCATGACATGCAGACTGGCCTCGCAGTCATGGTATTAGTAGTACTCGCAGTAGTAGTAGTAGTGTAGTCGTTGTTTTATTAACTCAGTGGGTGAGTCAATAAAACTGACGCTGAACCTGTGCGCGTGTGTGTTTGTGTCTATGTATGTGTGTGTGTGTGTGTGTGTGTGTGTGTGCGTGTGGTGTTTTCCCACAGGTCGGCTGATCTTCGACAACCTGAAGAAGTCCATCGCCTACACGCTGACCAGCAACATCCCAGAGATCACCCCTTTCCTCCTCTTCATCCTCGCCAGCATCCCTCTACCCCTGGGAACCGTGACCATCCTCTGCATCGACCTCGGCACTGACATGGTGAGACACACACGCGCACACACATGCACACACACACACACACACAGGAACGTACACACGCAGATGCACACACACACACACACACGGACACACACAAGCACACATACAGACATACACACACACACGGACACACACAAGCACACACACACACACATACATACATGCAGTATGTACACTCACACACACACACACAGACACATGTGTATGCACACACATTGACACATACAGATGCACACACTCTTTAAACAGAGTCTCAACTTCCTCTTCCTGATGGGGATTCACTGTATATGAGTACGTTTGATTGTCTCGTGCCATGCATGGAGGTAAGCAATATAATCCTAATTGCAGTATATTTGTAAATAGCTTTGCAGTGATCTGAATAAAACACTCACACACACACAAACACATTGTGATGGTATAATAAGTATAAATGTACCAATTAAAGTTTATGGTCATAAAAACTCTTTGTTTGTATAGCATCTTTCAATACCTTTTATATAAAATAATATTGGAAAATAATTACAGTAGAAATGGTATTAAATCAATTAAACAGAATAACCGATTAAAACGAGCATAAAAAGGACTATAAACAAATCAATTAAAATAAAGCACCGGTGATATGAGGACATTTTAAAAAATAGCCTTAAAAAACACTAAAATGCGAGCTGTGTTCTGTAAAGAAAGTCTTAAGAAGGGGGATGAAATGAAATGGGGAATTGAATCCACTGCCAGTCTTGTTGTCATGTTGTCTCCACTGCTCCAGAGTGTACAGCCCCTCCTCCCCTCCCCATAGCATAAAACACTCTGTTCGTTTGGTACTACCGGTTCCTCGTCCCTGCCAGAGGAACCGGAGGAACCAGAGGACCACGCCTCAGAGTGGGGATGAAACACTAATAATTGCATAATCCATTTTTTTTTTTTTGCAGAGGCCTATGGGGAGCAATGTTTCTACGCTTTTCTCAGTTCCATTGCAGCCATTTTTAGGGGTATAATGACAAAGCATTATTTATTTATTTATTTAGTGATTTAGATTAAGGTCTATTAAGATGTTGTTTTCCAGGAGCCTCTACTTGGATGACAGCTGTTGAGTCATTTCCAAGCTGTCACAAATTATACCATCACCACGTAAATCGGAAATTGCTATGCTGATGTAAAAACCACATTTTTCAATTCACTTTACAATGACATTCTTTTTACTTTTTTTTTATTTGCCTCATGAGCATCATTTTGGCACACGAGAAAAAAAAATAAAATAGAAAGGTTGGACATATTGCCGGAAATAAACAATTTAACAACGTGAGAAACAATTTAAAAAACAATTTGAGGAAACAATTTAGGCTTCTTTCTGCTGCGCCCACGCGCCTCAATGAATGTCTAATGCTCACAGAGACAACCTGCCGTGCTTCCCGGGGAACGTTGGTCATCTGGAATTACAGATACCGTATATCTCCGGAATAGTCCACACGACGCCCCCCCCCCCACACACACACACACACCCCCCCACACACACACACCCCCACAGCCTCTTTATCCTCACCTGCTGGAGTCAAAAGAAATACTACAACATTAAAGCAATAATCAGAAGAAGGGGCCGATGTTATTCGTTGCAAAAAAACCCCAGAAATGTATAAAAATGCAAAAAAGCATGTTTAGCTTGTCCTTTAGCTTGTGTCAACCGACCAAACTCCGCCCCTCCCGGCCGCCGTCTCGGATGAGATGGAGGCGAAGATGTTCTCGGCTGTGATTAGATTATTCTCAGCCTTTTTTCTTGCATTTGGGGAAGGTGCTCACATTAAAATATTCACTTAGATAAGATCATAGACGACGGCTGGCGTGGTTTTCTATTTAAAGCGGCCGCGCCCGCGTGTGTGTGTGTGTGTGTGTGTGTGCGTTTGATGTTCTTAACAGTCGCTCTTTTGCTCGCTCTTTTAGCACGACGTCCTCGTGATCAAAGAAAACAAGGAACCGTTTTTTTTTCCCCGCCTTGATTCCTTGATGAACGCGCCGGGGCACACGCCCGCTTTGCTTCATGACGGCGGCGCACTTTGACTCGCTAACTCGCCGGAAATAAATTTAAATAAAAGCGAGTATGCTAATGCAGCCCGCCGCTCGCTACACGACGGCGACGTTGTATTCCGACGGGGTACACCTTGAACAAAAGAAAGCCAGCCGCCGCCACGCCGCCACCCGCCCCCCCGCCCACCCCCGCCACCCCGCCACCCTACTCGCCGCGGCTAGCCAGTGTGTGTGTGTGTGTGTGTGTGTGTAGCAGCTTGTTAGCAGCGTGTTCCAACCCTGGGGGGCTCTGGGGCTGTGCTGCTGCTGAGAGATTTAGAAAACGACAAGCCGCTTGCTTTGAGGCTTGCACTGATTATTTTGGAGCAAAATAATGCCTTGTTGTGGATTAAAAAAGGGCAGCCAAAGATGTCAAAGTCGGACGCGGTGCAAGGGTGAAAGATATTGAGTGTGAAATCGCGATGCAACACACACACACCACACACACACACACACACACACACACACACACACACACTTCCATCGAGTGTGTAAAACCAAATCGATGCGGCGAAACCCCACTTCTTAGTACACACCGGCGGCGCTCTTCAATCTTCAATCTGCCATCACTGCCCCAAGTCCCGCGGCAGTGCAACGCCACAACAAGCGGGATTTGTACCCTGCCGTGCTTGCATGCACTTCCCCATCCCCATCCCCTCCGTCTACCCCCACTCCCTCCCCCCGCCCCCCCACCAACCTCAAATCCCACCTAAGACCCAGAGATCCCACCCCCCTCTTCGAAGTCACACATATTGCTCTGTTGCTTACCGGGTAAAAGTCAGCCCCCGATATGAGATCCTTATTACAAGACCCTTGCTTCCCCTTCGCTCTTATGAGTATCAAAGCCTCCCTCTATCGCCCCGCTCTCTCGCTCGCTGTCTGCTGTCCTTTCATTCATTTTTCATTCTGTCTTCTTGCCTTTTCATGCCCTTTCCCCCACTGACTTCTGGCACCGCCCAGGGGTTCTGAACAACTCATCCAAATACTTAAGGGCTGATATTCACAATAATCCTCCTCCAATCCTCCCATCCCCCCATGCCGCGTCTGTGACACCCGCACACTAGGGTTGTCACACTACCCCAGTTTTCAAAAGGACGATGTGCATTTACAAGATGTCGCAATTTGCGATATTATTGCGGCGGCCGGGTTCCCAATAGAAAGAAATCTCGCAGTGAAATGACGCTCTTTTCATCTCTGAAACGGTCGGACCTAAACAGCAGCCGGGCCACCAGCACACGAAGCAGCACCCTATTTCTATTATATTAATTCACTCTTTTTCGTCTTTTTCAAAAGCATATAAGAGACATTAGATTGTATCGTTAGAATGTGTGGAGTGTGTGTGGTTGGTGGCTAGATTAAGCAGCCTCAATTCCGGGGTTGGGTGACATTGCATTGCCTAATTATGCCGCCGATATTTTCAAATATGGCTACGTTCCATATAATTGCATATTGCGACAACCATACTGTATATAGACCACATTGCTGTGAGGCTAGAGGGTGGAGGATGGGTGGTCTATACCGTGTAGACCACATTACTGTGAGGATGGAGGGTGGAGGATGGGTGGTCTATACCGTGTAGACCACATTACTGTGAGGATGGAGGGTGGAGGATGGGTGGTCTATACCGTGTAGACCACATTACTGTGAGGATGGAGGGTGGAGGATGGGTGGTCTATACCGTGTAGACCACATTACTGTGAGGACGGCGGGTGGAGGATGGGTGGTGTATGTCGTGAACACGCCTCATTTGTGTCCCGGTACGCCCTCTGTCTTGCCCTCCCCAGGTGCCGGCCATCTCCCTGGCCTACGAGGCGGCGGAGAGCGACATCATGAAGAGGCAGCCGCGCAACCCCAAGACCGACAAGCTGGTGAACGAGAGACTCATCAGCATGGCCTACGGACAGATAGGTGCGCTACCAGTATGACCTCACACCTGTAGGTCTCTGTCTCTCTCTCTCTCTCTCTCTCTCTCTCTCTCTCTCTCCTCTCTCTCTCTCTCTCTCTCTCTCTCTCTCTTTCTCCCACTCTCTCTCTCTCTCTCTCTCTCTCTCTCTTTCTCTCTCTCTCTCTCTCCCACTCTCTCTCTCACTGGCTTTTTTCTAACTCCCTCTGTCCCACTCTCTCTCCCACACTCTTTACCTTACTCACTCTCTCTTTCACTCTCTCTCGCTCTCTCTCTTGTCTCTCTCTCTCTCTCTCTCTCTCTCTCTTCTCTCTCTCTCTCTCTCTCTCTCTCTCTCTCTCTCTCTCTCTCTCTCTTTCATTCACTCTCTCGCCCGCCAACACTGAGATTGCTCCCTGGCTCTGTTATACATTTTACGGCCATAAAATGTGGCACGGCTGTAAAAATGTCAGCTATTGACATTTATCGGAAATGCCGATATATATATATATATATATATAATATATATATATATATATTATATATATATATATATATTTTTTCCCGCTGTAAATGTTTAGGTACTCGGGACCCGACGGGGAAATAGACAGGGGGCGATGGAATTCACAGAGAAAGCTCGACATCCCCCCCCCCCCCCCCCCCTCTTGTTCACTCCTGTGTGACATTTAAATGCGGCGTGGGGGTCAGGCGGTGGTCTGTCTGCTGGCTGGTGTCTCCTGGGTGTCTCTCACCGTCTCTCACCACGGTCGACTCGGTCCTCGGACGTCGACTCACGCTCCCCAACGCGCCAATCACGCCGATAAGCCCCGCCTCTTCGCAGGAGGTGTCGCCCAGCGCAGGGCGAACACAGGTGTCGCTCATCACGCTAATTAGCGGTCTGCACCGTTCAGGACGGAACACAGGTGTCGCTGATTACACTAATTAAGGGTCTGCTACGTTCAGGACGGAACACAGGTGTCGCTCATAACACTCATTAGGGTTCTGCTACGTCCGTGCGGAGGCGGTTACAGTGTACAGAGTTGCCGCCATCTTGGAGAGGCCAAGACTGGTCTGTAAACACATACAAGTAAGCGGAGCGGTTGTATTTTCTTCTGGATAAAAAGCACTATGACTTTTACAATTCTCAACTGATTCCAATGAGTTTTTATATTCAAGCCTTTATGATATACGTGGAGTGCAAAAGGATGTTGATTTATATTGTATTATTATATATTATCTATCTATATTATCTATAGATAGATTATCTATGTATTATCTATCTATATGATCTATCTGTAGTGGTGCGGTAGAGGTAAGAGTGGTTGTCTGGCAACAGGAAGGTTGCAGGTTCGATCCCCCGGGCTCCGCCTAGCTAAGTGTCGAGGTGTCCCTGAGCAAGACACCACCTAACCCTAACTGCTCCTGACGTGTTGGTTGTTACCTTGCATGGTTGGCACCGCCGTCGGTGTATGAATGGGTGAATGTCAGTCAACTGTAAAGCGATTTGGATAAAAGCGCTTTATAAATGCAATCCATTTACCATCTATGTTACTATATATATATCTACTGATAGATCTTTTTTGCGAACCACTCGTTCAAACAATGTCATAATTGACACTACACAGCAATAAACATGGAAGTGTGCAATGGATTGGATGAATGGTTGACAAGACAAACACACACACACACACACACACACACATCCATAGACTCCTTCCATTATAGTTAGATGTTAAAGTGCTTGCATAAGGGCACACGGTCCATGGTCAATGTGTGATATCTTCACTATTGTAGTCTCCCACCCATTCCTTGCTCCATAGAAAGAGCAGACCTATTATTAGTATGGTGAGTGACACCAGTGTCTGTCCCACAATGACACCTCTGTGAAAAGGGTCTCACAATCCCCGGAAAAAAATTATGCCGCATATTGTGATTTGGGGAACTTTTTGGATTCAAGGTCTCTTTTTGGGAGTTTTGGGAATTTGATCATGGTTCATAGGTTGAAGTCTTCACTTGGAAGTACGTTTGGTGGGAGTGGTTCAATCTCAAACTCAAAGGCTGGCCCAGTTTCATCAGCAAGTTTAAAGAAATATGATCATACATTCACCAATATGGCAAATGCAATCTTGCATACTGAAAACCATCTTGGTTTTCCAAAAAGCGATGATATTTTGCATTCTGGATGCATGTCATGTTCACTTCCATTGCATCACATTTCCCATCGTGATGCCAGGGCTGCATTCTGCAGTCGAGACCAGTCTCTCAGTCAGGTCCAAGTCCAGGTCCAGTAATTGGTGAATCGAGTCCGTTGCAAGACTAAGACCGAGGGGGGGTCAAGACCAAGACCGCGGCAATATATACTATGTATAAGTCTTCAAGCGCCCATGTGGCTAGGATTTTATCCATTGCCTAAAATAGAAAAGGACGTTTTTATGAAGGCATATTTCAGAAAATGTCCTTCTCATAATCTACATATCCTCTCTGAGACCAATTGATCAAATTCAGATGAGACCAAGATCATCATAAATTGAGACCAAAGCCGGACTGGAGTACTACCGCCCTGCCTGGTGGCCGGTGCTGGCCTGATGTAAAGTAATAAAGTGGTTATCTATCTATGTAGTGGCTGAAGGGCAAGACATAGATTTGCTGTTTGCAGGGCATTCACGAGGATTTTTTCCTTTAGAGCGATGTGAATTGATCCACGACCAGCAGACCAGGGTTGAAGTTCAAGTGACACAACCGACAGTGCATTAACCTGACCATGGACAGAGCGCTTCCATCCCTCTGAAATACGACTCCCAATCTCTGTAACACAACTCCCGGGGAATCCTCCCTCACTCCCTGAAAGCAATTCCTAGCATTGAAAGTAAATGTCTATAGACTATCCTATGCACTACTATAGACTAATGTGATTTGTGCGGGTGAGTAATGCGGGTGAGTAATGTGAAATAAAAAGAAAACATGCAATATATATATATATCTGTAGGTGATATTTTAACATATTTTTTTTACTTAACCTTTATTTAACCAAGTAAGGCCTTATTGAGATGTACATTTTTCAAGAGAGACCTCTACCACACTCAGCAAGACGACACCAACCTGAAGTCCCATCCGTCTACCTCACGACTAAATGCCTGTTGTTGTTGTTGTTGTTGTTGTTGTTGTTGTCTGTGCAGGCATGCTGCAGGCTTTGGGCGGCTTCTTCACCTACTTTGTGATCCTGGCAGAGAACGGTTTCCTCCCCAGCACCCTGTTGGGCATCCGCATCCTCTGGGACAGCCGCGACGTCAACGACCTGGAAGACACCTACGGACAGCAGTGGGTAAGGAAAGAGAAAGACCGTGATGGGTGCTGTCTGGTCCTGTCTAGGGATGAGTGTGTGCGTCATTCAGTTCCAGGGTTAGTTTAGGAGTTTTCGATTGCTGACGATGTATGCACAGAGGTTCTTTTCATTCTGTTCATTCTGTTCATTTCATCAACTGCTGACATATGAGAAGTAGCTTTACGAAAGCCATCTTAAGCGGTGGACGAAAGTGCTGTGAAAATGGTAGGCAAACACTGCTTTGTGTATCGTGTACAGTATGTATCATAACAACGGTTTGTATATCCGCAGACTGAGGTCGTCCAATTTTCCTTTTAAATGACAAATACAGACAACCGCCACCTGCTGATATGGAGTATTGAGTTATTGGAGTAATTTCCTCTCGCACTGGAGCAAAATGTAGTCTTGTAGCGGTGTGCTCAAGTGCAACTTTTGGTCCCAGACGCAGGCGACGTAAGGCGACACAACAGTCGCAATTCTTTGGCCTTGTGCTGTGTCAGTGTCTTAATAGATTGGACTTACGTCAAACTGGTTTTTGGAGAGGCTCCCTCCTGCCGAGAAAAGTCATTCTATACTAAAGTGGCCGCTAGATGGATAGTTAAACGAATAACCAGATGGATAGGATAGAGGGGGTAAAACAAAATGGGTCGTTCCGGTGCCAACATGCACGCGTCTGTGTCCGTCCCGCAGACGTACGAGCAGAGGAAGATCGTGGAGTTCACCTGCCACACCTCCTTCTTCGTCAGCATCGTGGTGGTGCAGTGGGCCGACCTCATCATCTGCAAGACGCGCAGGAACTCCGTCTTCCAGCAGGGCATGAAGTGAGTGGAACGCCGAGCAGACCTTGTAAAGCGTAACAGCTTTAAATAGACACGGAGGGCACGGAGGGTTTCGTGGTCGACGTCCTTCCAAGCCCCCCCCCGGAGATCATTCAGTCTGATCTGGCAGTAACGTTTATTGGCCGGCCCCACATAAGTGCAAACCAAGGTTGGAGCGGAGATAGGAAGGACCGTCCATATTTTCCTGGAAATCCTATCTGAACAATTCAAGTAAACAGAGATGGGAGGGAGGGAGGGAGGGAGGAACAATATGTAGATGTTGGGTTTGCTTTACGGGATGTGAGAATATATTCACAAAAATGTTGTGTCATTTGAGGTTTTATTCTCCATCTCATCGTATCTTCTCTCTCTCTATATCTCTCTCTCGCCCCCTCCATATCATCTCTCTCTATCTCTCTCTCAGGAACCGGATCCTGATCTTCGGACTGTTTGCTGAGACTTCCCTGGCCGCCTTCCTGTCCTATTGCCCTGGCATGGACGTTGCACTGCGCATGTACCCTCTGAAGTAAGCCTGTTTTTTATTCTCCATCTAATCTTATTGTCTCTCTCTCTCTCTCTCCATCTCGCACTCTCTCCCATTCTCTTCCGCTCTCTCTGTCTCTGTCTCTGTCTCCCTCTCTCTCTCTCCCTCTCTCGCACACATCACCAGTGGACCGGAAAATCCACTTTAAGACTCCTAAGATGTTGCCATTAGCCTGTCACTCTGGGCTTCAAATGAAGTCTGTGGTCTTCTTAAATGGCCGTGATATAAAGGAAATGCCGTCATCAGATGTAATGTAACGGTTCTCCACTTTGTCAGTGATTCAGGTTTTTTTAACACACTCCCCCCTCCATCTCTCTCTCTGACATAATTTCTTCCATCCATCCATCCATCCATCCGTCCATCCATCCATCCGTCCTTTCATCCATCCATCATCCGTCTTTCCTTCCTTCCTTTTAGAATTGCGTGGTGGTTCTGCGCCTTCCCCTACAGTCTGATCATCTTCATTTACGACGAGATCCGCAAGCTGATCTTGAGACGGTACCCCGGAGGTAGGTGGATCACAAGATCAAAAAAAACTAAACCACACAAACAGAACATAATTCAAAAGAAGCACTCATGGCTTTTGCCAGATGCTGTTGCTACTGTTTGGAGGTTTGCGTCGTATCAACAGAACATCTCGTTGAGGCTCTGCTCTCCCACTACCTCTGCAAATAAAAAACGACTATGGCTCTCTCTCTCTCTCTCTTTCTCTTTCTCTCTCTCTCTCTCTCTTTCTCTCTCCTCCTTAAAAGGAGATGGTTTAATCAGACTTAGCACGGCTCTCATTAATCCTGACGTTATTTAGGATAAAGGTTCCTGATGAGTCTTCTCAATTGGCCCAGTGGTGGGCTAAGTAGACACCGTGGCCCCACGCCATTGCTCACGTCCCAGACATACCTGCCAAATTAGTACTTTGTTTTAATCTATGTAATTAACTGCTACATTGGTTTACCACACAGTTTGTCTCAACCTAAACAGCAACAGAGGGGGCAGATAGGGGGAATCCTGTCTGAAAATGTCCAGTGACAAATGCCTTTCAAAGTATCTATGTTAAGTGAGGGTTTAAATGTGGGCTTTAAAACGTTTGGGAGTTGCAAAGATGGCAGCTTGGTAGATGATTTTGTTATCCTGGGGCACGGTAGTGTAATGGTTAGGGCGGAGGTTTACTGGGTTCGATCCCCGATGTCGGTAGAGATACGGCAACCCCTTACCTCCGGCCTTCATCGCATGTATCTGAATACAGTGACACGTGATTAAATAGTATATAATAAGGTTTCAGCCTTGCAGCAATTCTGCTTTGCCACGGAGGGGGCGGGGGCTGTGTGATCGTTCTTCCGCACGTTAGATTGAGAAAGAATGAGGTCAGCCATTTTGTCTTTGCTCCACCACCGCACGGAGCAAAGACCTCGCCCATTCCTCGCACCTTGTCAGCGGTTGCTCCTTACTACTTATCATACTTGTTACTTACTTGTTACCGCTGCGAAGCGAAGCCAGACTCAATCAGCATTCGTCTGACTCCAAGTGTGCTGGCGTGTATGTATGTATGTATATATATATATATACACACACTCCAAGTCTATTAGAAGCCAAGCCGACTAACTGAAAGCCATTTGTAATGCAAGTGAGCGTAATGATTTTGGGATGTCGCAAATACGGCGGAAAACGGGAAGGGTCTCTGAACTGTGGGATTATGAGGAGTCGTAATGAAGCTCTATTAGAAGGCGACCATTGTTACGCTCTGCAACCGCCGGGGGAAATAAATATGTAAGAGGTTCATCAAGAAACAAATTACGTCCGTCCAAGCGGCAACAGCTTCAACGCAGATGGGTAGAGAGAGAGAGAGAGAGAGAGAGAGAGAGAGAGAGAGAGAGGGGGGGGGGGCTGGGGGAGGAAAGGGAATGAAAGGAATTTGACGTTGGACTGATTTGACATGGCCCTAAGATCATCCGCTTGATGTGGAGACGCACGTAACTGCAGCTCCGAGGCTGGGCTTCTAGTACTGCCGCCGCCGCCGCCGCCACCGCCGCCGCCGCCGGTACACTCGGTCGATGAGGAGCAGGGCCTGCTGAGACAAATACAATTTATTGTGACAGTTAATCATCTTTGTTAATCTGGGTGTCACGGGCCGCCGGTCTGAGATGGTACGTTAAAAAGGGGGTGGGGGCGGGGGGGGGATTCGTTTGGAAATGTACAGAGCGGAGAGGCGAGGGGAATGAGATGAATGCAAATGGCCGACACACAAAAGGGATATTATGTGCGCGGCTCCGCCTGTCACTTTGGTCTTCCGCGAGTGTGTTTTTCTCACCCTGCGTCTCTCCTTCTCTTGCAGGTTGGGTGGAACAGGAGACGTATTATTAACATTCATAAAATGTCCGTTTCAATCCTGTTTGTGTGTATGTTGTGTGTGTGTGTGTGTGTGTGTGTGTGTATGCGTGTGTGTGTGCGTGTGTGTTAGGTGTTAGTCTGTCAGTTGTTACAGTGCATGGATCATTTCACAAATCTGATTATCATAACAACTACTGCTGCAAATAAGCTTGCGATTGTGCTTTGAGATTTCTTCCTTTTTTTTTTCCTTACGTGCCTTGTACATTTCTGTGCCTCAAATAAATGATGACAAATAATGTAGCACGGCTTATTGTACAATGCTAAACTACCAACGCTGTTTGCCTAATAAAACGGATTCCATAAATAATTCGATGTTGTGGACAATTTTCTTGTTATTTAGCTTGAAATTGAATGATAATTCAATCTTTTTACGCAAAAATAGACAAATTAGTTACCTTTCAAAGTCAATGTCAAAGTGTTGTATTGTCACATGTACATCACAACACAGGGCCATTCTAAACAGTAAATCTCTTGTGACATGGCAGGCGACGTAGGCAAAGAATAACAAGAAAGAAAATAGAGAGAGAGCGAGAGAGAGAGCACGGCACAATATACATAATAAAGATAACACAATATACATAATAAAGATGACAAAAATGTAAAAACCAAAAAACATCAGCTGTTCCAGGAATGGGTAATATAGCCTATGAATCCAGAAGTATTGAATCTTTAGTATTATAAACGTACAAGTAAGTAAGGGCAGATGCACAAGTGAGGGCAGTACTAGCATAAATATGGCATATAGCATGGAATAGCAGAAATATACAGTTCTGGTCAAAAGTTTACATACACTTGTAATGAACATGTATGTCATGGCAGTCCAGAGTTTCCAATAATTTCTACAACTCTTATATTTCTGTGATAGAGTGATTGGAGCACATACTTCTTTATCACAAAAAACATTCATAAAGTTTGGTTCTTTTATGAATTTGTTATGGGTCTACTGAAAATGTGACCAAATCTGCTGGGTCAAAAATATACATACAGCAACATGAATGATCAATTTAGGTGATGGAGAAAGTTGTGTCAATCTAATTAGCTTTGTGGCCTCTTAACTTCTTGTGAGTGATTCTGATTGACTGCAGCTGGTGACTTCTCTGAGCCCATTTAAATAAGACTCATTTGATACAATCATTAGACTCAGACACAAACACTACAATGGGAAAGTCAAAGGAGCTCAGCACGGATCTGAAAAAGCGGATCATTGACTTGAACAAGTCAGGAAAGTCACTTGGAGCAATTTCAAAGCAGCTACAGGTCCCGAGATCAACTGTGCAAACAATTGTTCATAAGTATAAAGTGCACGGCACAGTTGTGTCACTGCCACGATCAGGAAGAAAACACAAGCTATCACCTGCTGCTGAGAGAACATTGGTCAGGATGGTCAAGAGTCAACCGAGAACCACCAAAAAGCAGGTCTGCAATGAATTAGAAGCTGCTGGAACACAGGTGTCCGTGTCCACAGTCAAGTGTGTTTTAAATTGCCATTGGCTGAGAGGCTGCCGTGCAAGAAGGAAGCCCTTGCTCCAGAAGCGGCACCTTAAGGCTGCCGACTGAAGTTTGCTGCTGATCACATGGACAAAGAAAAGGCCTTCTGGAGGAAAGTTCTGTGGTCAGATGAAACAAAAATGGAGCTCTTTGACCACAATGACCAGAAATATGTTTGGAGGAGAGAAGGTGAGGCCTTTAACCCCCAGAACACCATGCCTACCATCAAGCATGGTGGTGGTAGTATTATGCTCTGGGCCTGTTTTGCTGCCAATGGAACTGGTGCTTTACAGAAAGTAAATGGAATAATGAAGAAGGAGGATTACCTCAAATTTCTTCAGGAGAACCTAAAATCATCAGCCAGAAGGTTGGGTCTTGGGCGCAGTTTGTCACGGTCTCGGCCGTGCCTATTGTATTTTCTATACCTCTACCTGTGTGTTGTTGTGGCTGTGGTTTCTAGTTCCGGCTCATCCTGCTCACCTGGTCTACCCCGCACACCTGCCATCCATCAACTCATCTCCACCAGTACATAAACCCTGGCTTTCATCCCACTCATCACCAGATCGTTGATTCAGCCACTGTGGTATTCCTCGCTTCCGGCTTCTAGGATTGTGTATTCTAGCTCCCTCCGTGTTTCTCCCTGTTGCTGACTTATCTTCCTCTACCTACTATCCGGCCATCATCCCGCTACTCCTCTGTCTATCTGCCGCCTCACCAGCCGCATCTACCACCGGTCTCCCCGGCTCCCCACCTGGCCTCTGCTCCCAGCCAGAGCCCGGTCTCCCCCTCCACTGGCTAAAATAAAACCATTGTTCTCCTCAACTCTGTATTTCGGCTCTGCATTGGGGTTCAACCCTCACAAGCATTGTACACAGTTGAGGGTGTTCCAACAGGACAATGACCCAAACACACATCAAAGTGTATAAAGAATTGGCTTAAATCAGGCCAGAATTAAGGTTTAGAATGGCTTTCCCAAATCCTGACTTAAACCCCATCGAGAACATGTGTGGACAGTTGCTAAGAAACAAGTCCATGTCAGAAAAGCCAACTAATTTTAGGTCTGCAACTGCACTTGATTTCTGTCAAGAGGAGTGGTCCAAAATCAACCAGAAAGCTTTGTGGATGGTGACCAAGCACCTAATTGAGGGGAAAATGGCCAAGCGGACATGTAACCAAAGATTAGCATTGCTGTATGATATTTTTAACCAGCAGGATTGGTCACATTTTCAGTAGACCCATAATAAATTCACAAAAGAACCAAAGGTCATGAATGTTTTTGTGACAAAGAAGTATGTCCTCCAATCACTCTATCACAGAAAAATAACTGTTGTAGAAATTATTGGAAACTCTGGACTGCCATGACATACATGTTCTTTACAAGTGTATGTAAACTTTTGACGACAACTGTACATAAGAGAATCAGCATATGTATCCTGAAGTGATTGAATGCTTTAAATATTATTATGTGTTATAAATGTACATGTAAAGTTAGCAATATGATCAATGAGTTTGGTGTTGCTGGTTGAAGCCTGATGGTCTGGGAGAAAACAGTTTTTGAGTGTGGTAGCCGGCTCGGACCCTGCTACCACCACCACCACCACCACGACGACTTCCGCACTTCAACCCTGCCGGTACTGCTGCTCCCATATGAGGGGTTTGTGTGGGAGTGTGTTGTTCTCTGTCCCAACGTCACCTGTGTCCCAGTCCCAACGTCACCTCACCTGTGTCCCCGTCCCAACGTCACCTCACCTGTGTCCCCGTCCCAACGTCACCTGGTTCAAGACCCGTGGACCCCGTACCCCCTACCTGTGGACGTCCACACACCTGTACCACTGTGCCAGAACAGTAAAATAAACATCAGTACCAACCATCTCCCTTGTTGTGCTGCAATTGGGTCCTGAACACCCACATTACATGTCATCTACAAACAGCATTCTCTCATATGTGTTTCCCTTATCCAGGTGGGAGAAGCGGTGTGTACTGTCAGGGTGATGGAGTCGTCCGTAGATCTGTTAGGACGGTATGCAAATTGAATTCTATGAACTGCACTGGAAAGTATGATAAGACCGAAACTCTATTGAATGAATGAATAACTCTGGCTAGCTGTAGTGAATATCTTAAATGTAAATTACGGCAATTGTTATGCAGGGTCGGCTCTAAATTTATAAAACACGTATTTTACGAAATGATGTAGTGTAGTTTTGGACATAATTCATACCATAGGTCAGAAGTCAAATCAGATGTATCTGGACAAGATTACCATATCAGCAAATGATTTGGCATAGCGCCATCCACATTCGCCATGTCTGTTGCAAAGCTGCTGTTTTCTGATGTTCTCTTTTCCCACAATGACATCATAAGTGTCTTAGGCAGTAACAGAAGGACATCAATATTGTATCAACTTCATCAACGGCTGAATTTGTTTCAAATAAAAAAATTCAACTAAAGAATATAATGACATGTTTTCACACCCCCTCATGTAAAGTCGTGCAGCTGCCTGTTAGCACACAGCTTGGATGTTTGGTGTATTCTACATGATCCAATCAAATCCAAGAGGATACATTCACATTCCACCTACGTTTTGTTTCACACTCATTTGCACTTTGTCTTGGCTTTACTCTGAGATGTGTCATCACCAACGTCAAATACAGTCTGAATGCATTGTCTTTTTAACAGAATATCAGTGAAAAATTAACACACTGTAGGCCACAAGCATATTGCCTATAAAAGAATAGAAAATGGGACATTCAACAATAATCATAATAATAATGAAACTAAAACAAATACACAGATTTTAGATACAAACCCAACAGAGATAGAAATTAATTAATGTGTGTTTGAAAAAAAGGTACAGTTCGTTTGTAAATCAAGGATTTTATGAGCATCAACAAAAATACGTTTGTTGCAAATGTTGGCAATGTCTTCTGTATCTGATTGGACATGGTACTAGATAGATAAAACTGCCTACATTTAGGGCATTTGGCAGATGCTTTTGTCCAAAGCGTCTGCCAAATGCTAGACAGGTAGATAGATAGATAGATATTTTTATATATTGCTGATCTCTCTCTCTCTCCCTCTCTCTCGTTCTATATATACTGTATATAGATATCAGCAGAGAGATCAGCAATCTCCCCCGACCCCATCTGCATTTCAATCGACCACTTGTGGTCTCTCCAAATGTGGGGTCAAGTGGGGTGCTTGCTTCGGAATGAGATATGGGACTTAAGTTATTGTAAATCTTAACCAAAACAGACCAACCAAAACAGAAATCGAATTATTTATATTGAAATGTATTTATTTCAGGGCTGTCAATGTTAACGCTTGCGATTAATATGGAAACCTAAACGCGTAAATAACGCAAATTAATCACATTATCAGTGATTAATTACCATCAAGTACCACATTCTATTATCGCAAGAATTCACGAATTGCATGGCAGTGAAAAGGCAAAGAAAGCGGAGGAATTGGCCCAAGCTACATGTATTGCACTGACTGGAGACATCAGTAAGCAACCGTAACTACCTCAGTGTAACGGCACTCCTAATTGATTACAAATGGCAACTGCACTCGTTCACTTTAGGTGTGGTGAAAACGGATGAAAGGCATGTTGCCAGTAGTCAGTTTATTGAAGTTGCACAGGAGTGGGAGATTACTCGTCCGGGATGTACCAACGTGCTGGAATTCAACTCTGGAGATGATGAAGCGTGTCCAACACAACAAAGACCCACTGAAGGCAACGCTGGCGCAGCAGAAGCACAAGTTAACCATGCTGATGTGACCGGTCTGGTCTTGTACTCTATAGTTTACTGCATTGTGTACTCTGCATTGCGGTGCTGAAGGAGAGACAGGATGACTTCCTGCTGGTTGATGATATTTATTCTCTCTGGCCGAAAAAAAAGGAACAATAGTGAAGTTAGCCTGCTGGTCATGCATTCAGACCTCTTTCAGCGCATGGCATAGACTGCATACATTCCAATGTTATAACCAGACAAAAAACTATAATACATCTTTAATATAAGTCACCAGCTTTTATAATTCACGAACATCAAATGAAACCCAAAATGCACATAGAAAGGGAGTTACAATACAGATACGTACCTGGCAGAATAAAAAGGAACAATAGTGAAGTTAGCCTGCTGGGCATTCAGACCTAACGTGAGAGAACACGTGAGTGGGCGGAGTCAGGACCAGCACCATGATACCCAACTAGCTGTGGCTAACATACATCACTGATATACAACAATTACTAAATTTACACAACACAAAGTATTACAAGGGCACTTCGCCAACTCTATTAAACTATTATCTATTCAAAACCAATGTTTATGTACACTTGTAAGAACTTTTGGAATCTGAATTTGACAAGAGTCCGTAATGGCCGCAAGACTTCAATACGTATCTCGACTGCGGCGCTATGTCATCGATAAGTGCCACTTTTCCAAAATAAAAGTATAAAACTCCCAAAACTATTAACAATATATTATAAATATCAGAAAACGATTAAAAAAATAATAGACTATAATAATAAAATCACAAAAACAGGGATCTCTGGTGAAATACATACAGTATATACATTGTATACACATGCTACACTAACATCAGATGAATATGACAGGCTGGCAAAGTTGGAAACACTGCTGGAGCCATGCAGGTAAGGTGATTTCCCTATCCTCTTCAATTTTAATTTATGACAATCCAATTAGTATAATATATTATTGTATTTTAGAAATAATTTTAGGCCTGTCCCCTAAATGGGTGTTATCTGAATGAAAAGTGTAGTTCATTCTGTTGGTCTTGTGTGTTTGTAGGTATGTCACTGAACTCCTGGCTGGTGACAAATATGTGTCCTGCTCTGTGGTGCTGCCTGCACTCTGCCACCTCTTGTGTACAATGGAGGCCTCAGATGCTGACCCTGCTGATGTAGTGCGCTTCAAGGCTGCATTCACAGAGGACCCAAAGAGACAAAAGGAGAACAAAAACATGTCATGGGTTAAGATAGCAACAGCTCTAGATCCCAGATTCAACGACTGCCCAGAGCATAGACTGAGATGCTTAAGGACAGGGAACCTGCACCACAGCCCTCCACAGAGGAAATGGAATCTGAGCCACCAAAGAAGAAGATGGCCCTCCAACTGATGGAGTCTGATGATGAGTCACCGTACACAGACAAAACTCTAGACAGGTATAGGGCAGAGCCCAGTGTCAGCATAGAGGCCATGTCCACTACAGTGGTGGTTGCCACACAAACGTGCCCATGCTAAGCTGGCCCATATTGAACAAAGGTACTTAGCTACACCTGCTTCAACAGTACCATGTGAGAGAGTTTTCTCTGGCAGTCCACATGAAGAAGAGGTCAGCTCTGTTATCTGAAAATATCAACAAGCTAGTCTGCCTGAGCAACTGGTTAAAAGTAGTAGGAGTAGACTTTAGGTTGACTCATGTCATGAGATGTTATAAATAAAGTAAAAAGCCTCTCTTTCTCTTACCAGTTTGTGATGCATTTCCTTTATTACACCACACATGTATAAGATAAGATAAGATAGAACTTTATTAATCCCAAAGGAAATTCTTGCATAACAATACAATAAAAACAATAGAGAAATCAACAGAATAATAAAAAATAAACTAACAGATTTACAAATGTATCATCGAGGTAGAATAAAAATATAGGTAAAATATAAAAATATATAGGCAAGATAAAGTATTCAGATGGAAAAACAATTTGGCATAATTGAAGTGTAATACAGCAGTGATAATAATAATAATGGTTAGAGGACGTATTGCACATGGTAGAAAGAATATTAAGAATATTGCACATAATGTTGAAAGGTAATGTAGGAGAGGTATTACAAGTTGCAAAAAGGTGTTGTTTGATCTCCCCCCCAAAATACAAAATAAAAAGAAATGCTGGTATTTTAATATTTTAATTTAATTATTATTGTGATTAACGCGATTCATTGTTTTAATCGATTGACACCACTAATTTATTTGTATCCGTTTTTTTTTACTAAAATACAGGAAAATATTTGAGATAAAAATTAAAACATAAATTTGCGTCACTGTCTCTTAGTCACATATAGATTACGTTTTTCTCCATTAAAAACCTGACATGGATACACATTGGGCCACAGACGTCCCCAGTTAATAATCCATGAAACGGAAACCTTATGTAACACTTTGACCTTAAGCAGCGAGAAATTGGTTGCAGCGAGAAATTGGTTGTAGCAATTGCCGTTTGTGATTGGCTCAAATTGGAGCCAGATGTCTAGTGACACGGCTTCGCTCTATATTTGAGCCTATCAGAAACGCCCGGGGGGCATCCTAACCAGATGCCTAAACCACCTCAGCTGACTCCTTTCGACCCGGAGGAGCAGCGGCTCTACTCCGAGCTCCCTCCGGATGTCTGAGCTCCTCACCCTATCTCTAAGGCTGAGCCCAGCCACCCTGCGGAGGAAACTCATTTCGGCCGCTTGTATCCGCAATCTCATTCTTTCGGTCAGTACCCAAAGCTTGTGACCATAGGTGAGGGTTGGAACGTAGATGGACCTGTAAATCAAGAGCTTCGCCTTCTGGCTCCGCTCCCTCTTCACAACGGACGGTACAGCGCCCGCATTACTGCAGACGCTGCACCAATCTGTCTGTCCATAAACATCACAAAATGTAATCAGTCATCATAAATACATGACATCACCTTGTCAGCCATCTTCTCCGCGGGGGTGTTACAGATGTGAGCTGTGCTCGGTGCTCCGTTGCTCTTCCCCACGTTGCCCAACAGGTGGCCACTGACGGCGTGAGCCAGCCTGTGATTGGCTGAGGCCAGCTCCCCTACGGTGAGGTTCTGGGTGCTGGGGTAATAGGTCTGCTGCCGGCCCCACTGCAGGGAGACAAGCAGCTCCTCCAGACACCTGGGGTACAAGAACACACATACATATATATTGTCAAGTAGGGTTGATTCACCGGTGTCCGAAACACCATGTGATGGTAGAAGAATGAAGGGTGAAGTGGGGTTATTATATTATGTTATTAAGTGGGGTTCAGCATAATCATGATGTTGCATAATAGTAAGTTTATCATATCCATGTAATCATCATTGGGTGTATATTGCCAAGTATATCATATGTCTAGATAAGCACTAAGTTTAGGAGGTTGTTGTTCTCCCCAGAAACCACTAGATGGAGGCACTAAGTCTTAAAGCTCGTTTAGAGCAGGGGTATTCAATTAAAATTCAAAGAAGTCCAGTTACTAAAATTTCCTCCCAGCAAAGGTCCGAATCTTATATTGTCACTCGAAATAGTGTACCCTGATGTAAATAAAATCAACAACGTAC
>PIJE02000375.1:288310-308310 GCA_002895965.2 Coryphaenoides rupestris
TACATTTCTATATCATTTATTGTTAAACTTCAAGTGTTTTCAAAGTAATATACTTTTAACATACCAATAAGTCTGAACTTGTATGGCACTTGAATGGAAAACAATACTGTAGTTATCTTTACTACATTTCAAGTAACAGACAACAGAGACTGAATTTCTTCTGAATAAAATATATTTAAAGTAGCCTAAAAACATTCAGAATCTTCTGAATAAAATAAATAAAAAGTGCAAACACAGCTTTGAGCAGCCTGAACTTAGGGCCTATATTTCAAGTAATGCAAAAATATGAATAGCACAGAGAACAGTCTGATGGATGATACAGTGGTAGGCTATGAGATCAGGGTTGTCTTGTTTCATCCGTGCCACAGCCACGTTCTCTCTCCCAACCATGGCAGGTGTGGTGACAGACTACTTGCTTCAGATTAATCTTTCTTTTTGTGAGCATCTCCTTTATCATCTCATAATAATATCCTTTTTTCTCCTCTTGTGTGTTGTCTCAGTGGCATTAAAAACCCAACAGGTCCTCACACATCTCTTCTTCTCTCTGCTGAAGAAAATCTCACATACACCAAAAGCTGGGCATTATCTGTTACATCTGTGGACTCATCAGTGGAAAACCTTTTTTAGATACCTCATTGGAGCTAGCATGTTCCCTCGCTGCTATCTCTAGCTAACAGGTACCCTAGCTGCTAAAAAAAAAAAAAAACTTCTTGGGGCTTTTTTAAAAAAACCGGGTTAAACCCTAGCCTGCTAACTCTAGCGAGCAACTAACTACCGAGCAGTTACCCTATCTAGCAGGGTAACCACAGCAGCTAGCGTCTGAAGACAAGTCAGCCAACTGACCCGGACAGCAGGTACCTGAGCAGCGAGCAAGTTAACCCGACTAGCAGTACCACAGCAGCTAGCGGCTAACTCTAGCTAGTTAACAGGGCCAAACTGTATGCTATAACCAGCGGCTAATCAGGGCATTAGCATGCTAATCTGAGGGCAGAGCCAGAAAGCGGTCTTTACCTCGGATTTACAGATCCACCGGTGAACTCTCAACTCTCTCTCGCTCTCATTATATATATTATATATGTTCACTCTACACCGGAGTAAACTTGGGAAGAGATTCAACTTTCTTCAGTGACAAACTAGTAGCCATGATGATGATCTGGTGGTAAAACAAAATAACAAATAATTTGTTAAAGATAATGGTTATTAATTTTATTTTTGTTTTTATTGGAAACCCTTTTATTTTGTATGTAAATGTAACATCTATTCAAACACACCCTGTTCAGTCACTCTTTTGTGCCTTTTTAAAAAAAAAAAGAAAAATCATTTGTTTTTCCTGGGGAAAGATAGTTGTGTTATGATATCGCATCCTCTTGGTCATGTTTAAAAAAAAAAAAACACTCGATCGGAAGAAAATGGCTATAATAATATTAATTAATAATCACAGAAAAATACTTTTTTACTCGTGACTTTCTGTATCGTATCCCTCTTGCCATACTGTAAATCTGCCCTGATGTTTTTTTTGTTTCGCTTCCAGACCATAACCTGTGACATTTTTCTCTCGTGTTGTCTCTCTTCTGTTATTCGGTCTCGGTATCTGTTCCCTATATGCACCTTTCTCCCCCATCTCATATCCATATCCTCTCTTCTCTCTCTCTCTCTTCCTCCTCTCTCTCTCTCTCTCTCTCTCTTTCTCTCTCTCTCTCTCTCTCTCTCTCTCTCGCTCTCTCTCTCTCTCTCATCTCTCTCTCTCTCCTCTCTCTCTCTCTCTCTCTCTCCTCTATCTCTCTCTCTCTCTCTCTCTCCATCCCTCCTCCCCTCCTCTCTCTCTCTCTGTGTGTGTCTGTGTTTTTTGTTCTCAGTTTGAAAACTGTTCGTGCCTTTCCTCTTCTGTCTTTTCTCTCTCGCTGGGGCCGTTGTGTTGCAGGCGGTGGGGCCGCTGTGGTCCCCCCCACCCCGTGTGTTATGTTTCATGGTACTACATTGAATTTAATGATAATGATATAATATAAATATTAGTGAAACACACTCTGGTCTTTCTGCGGTTTGTTCCTTTACCACCCACCCACCTCCTAGATTTGTAACTGCAGAGCGGAACGTTGAAATTGGGAAAACGATGGATTGAAAAAATGTGCTTTGTATTTTCACCACACGTCAACAATACACTTTCATTGTAACAAAGAGGACATTAATTCACAGCGTCCCCAGGGCCAACGGGTACCCCCCCCCCCTCCTGTTTACAACCAGGCACCAGCTGACACTTCGGGCCATAAAATAAAAAGGGTCAACATTATTACAACATAGGTTCTGTTTTCCTCAATAAGTGACAAAAAAAAGCTACATAAATTATGTTTTATATATGAATCTATATGTATGTATACAGTATTTCATGGGGCACATTGGGTCGCCTGGTTTTATGAGTGGACAGGTGTAGCGAACCAATGGCTGATGAAAAGTAAATAAAGAGTGACGCGGGGAGGCTGATCCAGTCCCCTTTTCATCGCAGACGGGCGGGCTAAGGAGCCGGTTGCGCTTGTTATGCTCCACAGCGAGGCGTGCGCGCGTATCACGTGGGTCCAATTAGCGGCTAAAATAATTATTTTTTGGGGTTTTATTTTTTTATTTCTTAATTTCTTTTTGGATTTCAAAGCGGACGCGGGTTTAATCGGCAAGCCCCAACGTGAAATACAACACTAAAATGTTGTGTGTTGTTGTGTGTGTGTGTGAACCCCCCCCCCCAAAAAAAAAATGAAACATAAACGACGTGGTGATGAGCGCTCCTCTTTCCCTTGACCCACCCCACCCGGGGTTACCGCACGTTCGTGTCCACCCGGCTGCCGGGCGACGGCGTAAACGAGCGTACCCCTCGAGCGGCTCGTTTGTTTTTGTTTTCGACGGTTTAACGAGGACCGGAGACAACAGGGATGCACATGACTAAAAGTTACGTATCGCGACGATGACGGCGGCTTAGATTTTCGCGGGTCGGTCGGTCGTTCGGGGGGAGGGTGGGTGGCGAGTTGAGGGGAGGTGAAAGGGTGTGGGCGGGGGTGGGGGGGGGGCGTCTTTCGTTTTCTTTTTTCGCTTGTCGTTTTTATTTTTCTATATCTCTTTTTTTTGTTCGTCTTTCGTTTTTTTTTCCCGAGTGTCTTTTTTTGTTTTTTTTCTCATTCTGTTTCTTTTGGTTCTTTCTCTTTCTTCTTCTTTTTTTTCTTTGTTTTTTGTCAATTCTTCCTCTTTATGTTTTCTATTCTATTTCTTCCTTTTTTCTCTCTATCTCTTTGTTTTATTTTCCGTCTTTTTGTTTTTGTTTTGTCCTCTTCGGTCCTTTCTTTTGTTCTCTTTTTCGCTGGACGAGACAAGGTAAAAAGCGAAGCTAACCGTAAGCTTAGCTGCTGACAGCCGGCGCCGACAGTCCCCGTAAAACCGACCGAACCTGCGACACCCGCATTTACGGGTCGAGACTGTTATTAAAAAAAAAATAAACACACCACACAAACAACACACAACACACGTGAGGCGGTGTCAGCCGTGAGAGACGTCTGGTCCCGGGGCGAACTCGGCTAGCTGCGTGCTTACTAAACTCGGCGTTTATGGGGACTCCACGTGTGTGTTGAGTTCACACCTCTGGGATGAACCGACACACACACACTGATATACAGCCTACATGTAACCTAACGTCATATTATATTAATATGTCATTTTAAGGAGCAGCTTAGGGGTAGGCTTCACATGTCTACAGGTGTATCATGTGCTATATTATTATTTTTTTTAATATGTCACCTCTAAATATTACCTTCTCATCTCCTCTCACATCCATGTCAAATATTCTCAATAGCGTGAGCTATATTATTAATATTTATGTCACCTCTAAATATTACCCTGCAATATTTACCTCTCATCTCCTCCCCTCTCACCCGTCAGTGTTGCAATTATTCGCCAGAACGACACACTAACACTGTCCGCTGTCCTCCTGACATCTCTCCCAGTCACCCCCGTGTTGACCTTGAACGTTGGCCTTTCAGGACAAGGAACACAATTTGAGCCTCCATCACAGTCACAGTCCTCGCCAGTAAGTAGCCCACTGTATTATAGATTATTTATTTGACACTAACGTGACTACCGTCTTAGTGACATCACAAGGGGAATGCTATCCTAGTGGACATCCCACTTTGTGATGTCCACTAGACGGTAGTCACGTGCGATCGTGAAACGGCTTGCGATGGCTAATCACTTTCTCACACATCGCAATAAGTACTGTAGTTATTTATAATTGTATTAAATGCCAGGGCATTGACGCTTACGATGCAATTATTTTGACATTGTTGTCATTGTTTAGTCTTGCCAGCTTGTCACGAGTATGTAGAAAAGATGGGCCCATCAACGCTGCCCTCTAGTCGTGTTGTTTCATACATGTGTTTGGTCCCCAGGATTGAAGGTGTTTACAACATGCGGATGCTTCATATTACTCACCTCTTGTGGTGAGTGTTGCTCCTCCTCCCTGCTCCCCTCCTGCTCTCTCTCTCTCGCTCCTCCTCCTCTCCTTCTCCCTCTCTCCCCTCCTCTCTTCCTCCTCTCTCCCATCTCCTTCTCTCCCATCTCTTCTTTCATTCTTTCGGTCAGTACCCAAAGCTTGTGACCATAGGTGAGGGTTGGAACGTAGATGGACCTGTAAATCAAGAGCTTCGCCTTCTGGCTCCGCTCCCTCTTCACAACGGACGGTACAGCGCCCGCATTACTGCAGACGCTGCACCAATCTGTCTGTCCATCTCCCGCTCCATTTTGCCCTCACTCGTGAACAAGACCCCGTGATACTTGAAGGCAGCAACTCATTCCCAACCTGGAGGGAACACACGGCAGAGAACCATGGCCTCAGACTTGGAGGTGCTGACTCTCATCCCGACCGCTTCACACTCGGCTGCAAACCGCCCCAGTGCATGCTGGAGGTCACGGTCTGATGTAGCCAACAGAACCACATCATCTGCAAAGAGCAGAGATGCAATTCTGAGGTCCCCAAACCGGACACTCTCCTCACCTCGGCTGCGCCTTGAGATTCTTTCCATGAAGATCACGAACAGAACCGGTGACAAGGGACAACCTTGGCGGAGTCCAACACCCACTGAGAACGTGCTTGACTTTGACATTGACGTACTGGTGGGGTTCAGGAGTTCCTCAAAGTGTTCTTTCCACCGCCCGACAATATCCTCAGTCTGGGTCAGCAGTTTTCTTCCCCAACTGAGCACAGCCTGAGCCAAGCCCTGCTTTCCCTTCCTGAGTCGCCGGACAGTTTGCCAGAACTTCCTTGAGGCCAACTGAAAGTACCTTCTCCATGGCCTCCCCGAACTCCTCCCACACCGAGGTTTTTGCTTCAGCGACTGCTGAAGCCACGGCCCTTTTTGGCCTCTCGGTACCCGTCTGCTGTTTCAGGAGACCCCTGGGCCAACCAGGCCCGAAAGGCCTCCATCTTCAGCCTGACGCTTCCTTCACCGCTGGTGTCCACCAACGGGTTCTTTTGACCACAACTCCGCAGCTTGCAGTCTCTACAATGGAGGCTCTGAACATGGCCCACTCAGGTTCCATGTCCCCAACCTCCCCCGGGATGCACGAGAAGTTCTTCCGGAAGTGGGAGTTTAAAACCTTACGGACAGGGGCTTCCACCCTGACGTTTCCCAGTTTCCTCTCACTACACGTTTGGGGTTAACCAGGTCTGTCTGGCAGCCTCCCACGCCATCTGATCCAACTCACCACCAGGTGGTGATCAGTTGGACAGCTCTGCTCCTCTCTTCACCCGAGTGTTCCGAAACATGCGGCCGCAGATCTGCTGATACGATTACAAAGTCGATCTAAGGTGTCTGTACCAGGTACACTTGTGGGACCACCCTATGTTCGAACATGGTGTTTGTTATGGCCAGTCCATGACTAGCACAGAAGTCCAATAACAAAACACCACTCTGGTTCAGATCGGGCAGGCCGTTCATCCCAATCACTCCCCTCCAGGTTTCTCCATCATTGCCCACGTGTGCGTTGAAGTCCCTCAGTAGAACTATGGAGTCCCCGGATGGAACCCTTTCCAGGATGCCTTCCAAGGACTCCAAGAAGGCCGGATACTCTGAACTGCTGTTTTGGTGCGTAGGCACACACAACAGTCAGAGCCTTCCCCCCAGCGACTTGCAGTCGCATGGAGGTGACCCTCTCGTTCACCGGAGAGAACTCCAACACAGCGGCGCTCAGCCGGGGACCCGCCTGGTGCCTCACACCCTGGGCAACTCCGGAAAAGGAGAGGGGTCCAGCCCCTCTCCAGGAGTTTGGTTCCAGAACCGGTGCTGTGCGTGGAGGTGAGCACGTTGTCTTTTCGGGCTCCGGGCCGGGCCAAGCTCCCCTCCCAGGTCTGGCTCCAGAAGGGGGCCCCGGTTTCCCTTGTCTGGGCGAGGGAAAAAAAGAATGTGTTTACAAAATCTAGTTTTCAAAGTTTAAAAGCCCACCCCTCTTGTTGTGCAGAGGCTCTGGATCAAAGTAATTGAAGAGCAGGCCTTGAAATTGATTCAACATCTTTATTTGTCACATACACATACAGGATATGCAGTAAATGAAAAGTGGCAATGCTCAGCAGAATGTGCAAAAGATACCATAGATAACATTAATTGGAAGGATCAGAATATTTACAATACACTATATGGCCAAAAGTCAGTGGACACCTGACCATCACTGGCTACGTCTCCGTTCGTTCGTCTTCATATCCTGTAGCTAGGGCTGGGTTAAAAAAATCGATTTCCCGATTCAGAATCGATCTTCATTGATGATGAGCGATTATCGATTCATAAATCCCGAGATCGATCTTTTATGCCTTTTCCTGCTTGTAGCTTCAACCCGCAACAAGATCTCGTGGCCAGATCTTGCGCGACGAGATTGGCCAGATCTCGCACGAGATCTCTCAACGGAGTTGAATCTGAAACATGGCGGGAGCTGCTCCACTGAAGTCACTGCCGAGTCTAAAGGCAGATGTCGTGGTTGCATTTCTGTTTTAAAAAAACATGACGACAGAGAAGAGCTTTGTTCCCCAAGATACCTAATTCTGACTCTGAATACCTGATTTATTGCACTATTTTCAGTTTTTTGTACATTTCAATTTCTAATGCAAGACAGTCACGTGTGTTTTCCTGAGGGATAAGTGATGTCTTCTTGTTTACAGGTAGGCTGTTTGTAGCCACTTTATTTACACTGTCTGCACTAATGAAAGCACTTTTCGTAGTGTCTAAGTTGCACGGTCAATGCCGGTCATGTTGAATAAAAATACATTCATGTTACTGCTTTGGGGTCAATTCTTAATGTAAACATTGATATTTTTAATAATGCAACAGGTTGGAGGGTTCCTTGTACCATTTACCACATTAGTTCTCTGAGAATATTTCATATTCAAGCAAAATTGGTATTGTAACTACCCCTAATATCCCTAATCGAATCGAGATCGAATCGAGATCGAATCGCGAATTGAATCGGGACCTTGTGAATCAGAATCGAATCGTTTTGGGAAATCAGTGGCGATACCCAGCCCTACCTGTAGCATTAAGCATACCCTTCACTGGAACTAAGGGGCTTAGCCCAAACCCTGAGAAACAGCCCCAGACCATTATCCCTCCTCCACCAAACTTTACAGTAGGCACTATGCATTCCGGAAGGTAACGTTCTCCTGGCATCCGCCAAACCAGATTTGTGCATCAGACTGCCAGATAGTGAAGCGTGATTAATCACTCCAAAGAACAAGTTTCCACTGCTCCAGAGTCCAGTTGTGGCGTGCTTTACACCGCTCCAACCGACGCTTGGCATTGCGCACGGTGATGTGAGGCTTGTGTGCAGCTGATCGGCCATGGAAACCCATTCCATGAAGCTCCCAGCACACAGTTCTTGTGCTGATGGTGCTTCCAGAGGCAGTTTGGTACTCTGTAGTGAGTGATACAGCAGATAGACGATTTTTGCGCGCTACGTGCTTCAGCACTCGTCAGCCCCTCTGTGAGTTTGCCTGGTCTACCACTTCGTCGCAGAGCTGTTGTTGCTCCTAGGCGCTTCCACTTCACAATAATAGACTTGTGGCAAAGATGGCATCCTATGACAGTGCCGCGTTCAAAGTCACTGAGCTCTTTACGAACCATTCTGAATTGTAAATGTTTGTCTGTGGAGATTTCATGGCTATGTGCTTGATTTTTATGCACCTGTTAGCAATGGCTGTGGGCGAAACACCTGAACTCAATAATTAGTAGGGGTGTCCACTGACTTTTGGCCATATAGTGTATTTGCAGTAAAAGCAGGAATGAGAAGTAGATAATAAATCAATATTAGAATACTTGTGTATGTTGAAGGAAAAAGTGGTGATGCCCAGCGGAATTGTAACTGTGCTAATTGGCATTGACCTTGTGTTCCAGCTGGTCCGTCCCCATGGTGATGTCCATCACGCACAGAGGGACCGGCGTGGGACTCAGTGGAGGTAACCACAGCTCTGCCCTCCATTCATTGCCACCTTGTTGGGTCTTATACACCCAGCGGCCCAGCTAGCGTTCAGAACCAAGAGGGCCGCTCAGTGAATCAAGGCTCCTGAGATCCAAACACATACCTTACTTTTTTCCTCTAAGAGAAATCAGATTCTAGCATGTATTACATTACTATTACATTGGATTGTTTTGTAGTGTTTTGTAGAGACTCCAAAGGCCAGACTAAACGACATGATGTATTTCCTCGGGTGTGTGGGATGTACAGTGTATGCTAATGGTGTCTTCAACCTAAACTAAAATCTCTGAAATGGGTCAAAGGTTAAACTCTTAATCTGCTGTTAATCAAGCCTTAAAATGAACGCCTGTCAAAGTTAAAAAGAATTAACATTCCTAGAAGCAGTACATGCTATGGCTTGGCTGTTTGTTTGTTTTTCATCCACAAGCACTTTATGTGTCAGTATATACTATGAGTGAATGGGCTGCTCTGAGTGCTCCTTTCGCTTCCGTTATCTACTGTGGCCTTGATCGAGACACACACACACACACACACACGCACACACACACACCTCTCTTTTCAGACCATTCAGCTCTGAGCGTTTGACTACGTCCAGGCTCTGTCGGCCCATCATTATTGATCCTGGTTAAAAGCATCTGTTGAGAGTGACAAAACAAAAGCTATTCGATGGGCCGGCAGCGCTTTGCACGTGAGCCGCGCCAGCCCTCGTATCGGGAGGTGAACGGTTTTCTGTCATCCAACCAGGGCAAGGGAGACAGACTGCACAGCTGTGCACACGCTACACGCTTATGGTGTGGAGGAAGATGGGCGATAAACCTTGATTTATTTATTTTTTTACACGTGCGCACACACACACACACACACACACACGGAGGACACGTCAACTTGGACATTTCAGGAGGATCAAAGGCTTTTTCAACTCCCTGATGGCCCTAAAAGATGCAAACTTGCAGGGGGAGATGGAGAGTGGTGTGGTCTTGAATGATTGATTGTTGAGGAATTTATGTATCTGGTGCACAAAAACATCATGATCCTACTGGAACCTTTTTGACTACTAGTTAACGATTACAATCTCTTGTCTGTCTGTCTCGCTCTCTCTCTCTGTTCTTTCTCTGTCTCTGTTTTGTCTCTGTCTTTCTGTATTGTCACTCTGTTTTGTCTCTCTCTGTCTTGTCTCTCTGTGTTCCCAGCCATTTCGGCCTTTGCCCTGGCCGCTCTGGTCCTGCCGGGCAGCTACCCTCACTACCTAGACCTGATCCACTCCCTGTCGGTCGGACCCGCCTTGATCGGCCTGACCAAGTTCGGCATCGCCTTCCCCGTGTCCTACCACACCTTCAACGGTGTCCGCCATCTGGTGAGCCAGGACTCATACACAATGTCGTCGTTTTGCAGCTCCCGTGCTATTCTGAACATGTGCGTATGCAAAATGATCAATCTCTTCTCTGCTTTAACTGCCTCCTTTCCTCTCCCCAGTTTTGGGACATAGGAAAAGGCTTTAAACTCCCGGAGGTCTACAGATCAGGCTACATCGTCATCGCTCTGTCCGTCCTCTCCTCCGTGGCCCTGACCTGCCTCTGAGACACCAGAACACACCATGATGAAGATGAGGAGGAGGGGTTTGAGACGACAGCAATGGATGGAAATGGAAGAAAAGGCCCTTGAGAGGCGGGAGTTTTGCAATATGTGGGTTATTTTCTTCTTTATTTCTGTGTGTTTATATGTTGTTACGCTCAACACTCAACTCCAGCATTAAATGAAATAAAGAGTATATTATGTCGAACATGGCGGTTGCGGTGTGGTGCTTTGTGTGCACATGGGGATTAAATAAAAGACGTCAAATACAAAAAGGTAACTCATAACCGTGCGATGCCACTCGAAGTCAGGCACGGAGGTTCAAAGTGCATGCAAATGAGACCTAGTTTTAGGTGGGGTTTTTTTGTAGTGTCATGGCCCAAATTAGACATGACCCACATGTTTCTTAATGTAATTCATCTGATGGGGAGGTGAGGTGGCGTCAATTCATTAATCACTGCTAGCGCCAGACCAGTGGGCCTGTAATCCACTGTTGCCATTCATAGTTCCTCATCGCAGCCCGCATAGATAAGGTTTGTGAACAGCAGGGGGGGGGAGAGAGAGAGAGAGGACGCCGGCGCGTATGTCGGCTGGGTTGCTGCGTCACACCTGAGCCGCCTCCTGCCGTGGCTCGGCGTTCACGCAGGCTGGGATGTTTTACGTCGGATCCAAGTTGTGTTTGCGGGTAACGGGCGTGATTCGTGGTGGTGGGTCGGGAAGAAGAATATGTTCCAAGAAGAAGAGGCGGCGGCGGCGAACGCTGTGTTTCTGCAGAATCAATATAAAAATGTGTGTTACGATCAATAAAACTCACAAGAAGGGCCGTCAAATTGTACGGTCTTGTTTGGTGGAGAAAGTACCAAGTTGAATTCGGTTAGTGGAGTCAGACAATGAGCGTGTAGCTACAGGGCCCCAGAGGGCTGTCGGTTCGAATATTATCTGAGTACTTTCTGGAAACCTGTTTCCGCAATCACCCATGTATGCAGATGACCCAACACACCAAGTGAAAACTAGAAGCCTTTTTTAGTGGGTTGTTGTAGTTACCCAGTACATTGTTGTAGTTCTAGTGGTGGAGGTCTAGGAGGCTCTGCACTTCATTTTTCATGACCTTGTCCTGTAGCATCATTATTCTTAAAACAAGTGTGGCAAAATGGTTATGGCTATCAGCCATGAATTACTCATTGTGTAAAAAGCTGCCACTTTAGCTGATTATCTCAACCCTTTGTCTGTTTATATCGCGATTTCTGAATTCATGAACAGTGTTGTCATTTTCATGAGTAAATGCTGATGCGCTTACAGCACCCCTATCGGCAGTCAATATATCGCCCGGAAACACAGTGGTGCTGATGCTGCGGGATACTGTGGATGATGCACAGAGATGGGGAGGGGAATATAACCCACTTTTCATGAATGTCGGTGGGCTCAGTCTCTGTGGCGCAATGGAATAGCGCGCTGGACTTCTAATCCAGAGGCTCCGCGGTTCGAGTCCCGGCAGAGATGCAAACCCGCAGGATGCGGCTTTTAGATTGGACCAACGTAATTGCGCTTGATACGGCTTTTGTTCCTACGATGTGAATGTGTATATTGATGACTGAACGTGGTTTGTGATGGAGAAGAATATGGTAGGGTATATAGAAACCAGTGCAAGAACCATCATTTCCAAAATGTAACCCGCATTGTAATAATAATATATAAGTTATCAAAGTAGACTATTTTAAAAATATATGTATTAGGCCTATAAGTGTAGTTGACCAGAGGACATTTTGAACAACAACACAAAATAAAGTATAAAATATGCATTCAACAACGAGGGACAATATAAAAATAACCATATTGTTTAGCAACTGACGGCTGTGTCACTGTGTCAGACTCGCACTGTGTCTGGTTATAACCATATAGGGTTGCGTGCTCTACATTAGCCGTTGCCATAAGGCTCTGAGGCGTCAGTAAAAGAGCGGGCTATGGGCTGTGTTTACGACCGCGTCCACATTTCCAGCACCGGGAGCTGTCCACTCACTTGTTAGAACCACGGCGACGGCAACAGCATTTATATGGGGATTACAGGCAATTTGGCGTCTCATAACAACTGTTTAATGATCCCAGATGCTGCATTCTAAATTTCTCATGTAGTTCTTATTGAGACAAAGAGAGTCTTATTGAGAGAGAGCGAGAGAGCGAGAGAGAGGCAGAGAGAGAGAGAGAGAGAGAGAGAGAGGGAGAGAGACAGACAGACAGAGAATGAGTGCCCAGTACTCCAGTAGACCGGAGCAGCTGCTTATTTCAAGATCCCCTTGCCCTCCCGGTTTTCTATTGATTTTTGCTCTGCTTGGTCCGCCTTATACCGTCTTCCGTCGGTTTGTCGCCGATAGTGCTTCTGCGTTCGTGCTATAGTGCCGTGCCGCCATCCATGTTTAAACAAATACATGAGGCAAATAGAAGTGGGGATTCCGTGTGCTTAGTTTAGCCTAAATATAATTGACCAAATAATTATCATGATTATGTGACACAAGAAGTATTTCAAATCATGAGGCTATGCGAGCAGTGGAAGCACCGGCGAGACAGACTGGCCTGAAGTTAAGCACCACTCCTCGCACCACCCCGCCAAAAAAAAAAAACCCCACCTTCAACAAATTCATGAGACATAAAATCTGCATATAGTAAAGTTGGGATTCACTATATTTAATTGGCAAAATACTAATGATCTAGTGATTCATTTGACACGTTGTATAAATAGGCTATACACCATATAGCCCGTAGTTAATCACCCGCGGTGCCGTTAATAGAACAGCACACCTTCTGCCCACATGTAGAGAGCCATGCATGACAACTGCGGCGGCGGCGGCGGCGGCGGCGTCGCGTCAGCAGTTCCCTCGTGTTGTTGTCGCTCTCCGCCTGCAGTGTAGGCCTGCGCGCTCCGCTCCTGTTATCCCACAATGGTACTGTGGCCAAATCGTATTAAAATCCCCTCCCTAACCCCACTCCCCCTCCCCACTCTCCCCCAACCCCCCAACCCCCCTCAGTTGTCCCTCCCCCTCCCTCTCGTCTATTCAGACAGACTGTTTTTGCTGCAGTGAACGGTAGCGAGAGAGAGAGAGAGAGAGAGAGAGAGAGAGAGAGAGAGAGAGAGAGAGAAAAAGAAGAGAGAGCGAGAGAGAGAGACAGAGAGAGAGAGGAGAGAGAGAGAGAGAGAGAGAGAGAGAGAGAGAGAGAGAGAGTGTACGTAGAGGCAGAACGAAGCTACACGGAGCTCGGTGTGTCGGCTACCGAAAGGCTGTGGATACCGAAAACGCAAAAGTCGGTAAAAAAGCGGATTGATAGTCGGCTGCTCACCAGCGACGGCTTCGCGTTCACAGCGGGACTTTACAAAATTTGGAGCATCTACCACCGATTTCCTCGCGAAAGGAAAGCGACTTCGGAAAGGCAGCATTTAACGGTGTGTGTGTGTGTGTGTGTGTGCGTGCGTGCGTGTTAATTTGTCCGTGTGTGCGCGCTTGTGTGTGTGTGTGTGTGTGTGTGCGTGTGTGAGTGTCTGTATGTGAGTGAGAGAGTATTTCATCCCTTTTGTCATTGTGTGTGTGTGTGTGTGTGTGTGTGTGTGTGTGTGTGTGTGTGTCTGTATGTGAGTGAGAGAGTATTTCATCCCTTTTGTCATTGTGTGTGTGTGTGTGTGTGTGCGCGTGTTGTGTCACGGAATGTTTCTGTGCACTACAACTCTGGCAAAGTGCTGCTGCTGCTGCTGCTGCTGCTGCTGCTGCTGCTGGCCGTTATTTGCTGTATAGGCTATCGCTCAGGGAACAGCGCCTGCACGTCTGGGCTGTGATATCACTGCACTCTGGGCTGTGATGTTTTACTTGTTATTGGGCTGCCCGCGTGTTCCCCATCCCCATCCCCATCCCCATCCCCTCCCTTTCCCGCTCGCCCCTCGCCATTGGCCGTGCTCGGCAGTGGCCTCTATAACCACTGTGTTGCAGCACCTCAGCCTTCCTTTAGCCATTTAGTGTGTAAGTGTCCCCGTGTGTGTCGTCGTCGCCGAGCCCATATATTTATTTTATCCTTGGTAATGTGTGGAGGAGTAATTAAAAAAATAAAAAATAAAAAAGTATTCGACCAGAGGGGGGGGGGGGAGAAAACCAGCGCAGCAGATGTGTAGCCCACCGGTGCCGGACCAACGTGATGTGATGAAAATGTGACGTTATTTGTGCAGCTTTGTCCGCCTGGATCACTGTAATCTTAATGATTGCTCACTGTGCGGGGATTAGACTCATGCTCGTGACGAGGTTTTGGACTCCTTTGTCGCCATCATCACTCCAGTAGTCCACAGGAGAAGAAATGGAACAACAATAAATACAGAGACCCCCCCCACCCCCGCCCCCTGAATTCCCCCCCCCCCCCCTGAATCCCCGCCCTGTTCGCGCCGCCCGTCCTGGAGGCGACCAACCCTCCCGTCGTCACGGCGATGAGGAGGGGAACGTTTCTCTCAGATGCGCGCATGTTGGGGCTATTTTTAAACGTGCGTCTTTGAGTGAGAGAGAAACAGAGAGAGAGAGTGAGAAAGAGAGAGAGAGATACAGAGAGAGAGAGAGAGAGAGAGAGAGAGAGAGAGAGAGAGAGAGAGAGAGAGAGAGAGGAGAAGAGAGAGAGAGAGATAGGAGAGAGAGAAGAGAAAGAGAGAGAGAGAGAGTAGGAGGTGAGAGGAGAGGGAGAGTGAGGAGGAGAGTGTGAGTGTGGGGGGGAGGGGGGCGGAGGGAGCGCGAGCCGCCGGTAGTATTAAAATGATAAAGTGCGCGCGCGGTCGCGTGTGACCTGCAGCCCGCCAGGCTCTACGGTCCCGCGCGAGAGACGCACGCACGCAATCACGCACGCGCGGCGAACCCTCGGCGCGCGACAGGTGTATCTTCTTCTCCTTCTCGTCGCCTTTCGTTCTTTATCTCTCATCTTTCATCTCCTTCCTCATCCTCTTCTTCTTCTTCTTCTTCTTCTTCTTCTTCTTCTTCTTCCTCACCCTCCTCCTTCGGGGACATATTGGTTGCAAAACAATTGGATAACACGCTGCTGCTGCTGCTGCTGCTGCTGCTAGGTTTGTCCCATTTTCCACACTGGATTTAAAATAGGCTAAAGAATAGCCGATACCACTGTTGTGTGGTTGTGTTGTTGTTGTTTTTTTGCGAAGTCGACTACCCTGCACCAAACCCGCCCCCCCCCCCCGCCGACACACACCACCCCGCCCCCAGTACGACAGTGTGACGCCCGCAGATCGATGAGAAGCCAGGGCGCAGCAGCGTGTGCGTAACGGGCAGCTTTAGCATTTATTCAGCAGCAGCAGCAAGCAAGCAAGCAAGCAAGCAAGCAGCCGAGAGCAGGCAATTCATCGCCGGAGATTCGCTGTTTGTTTTGTTTCGTTTGTTGATTTATTTGTTTATTTCTTTATTGTTCTCGCCGTCTTCTGCTTCCCTCTTGCCAGGTGACGGAGAGAAGACAGACAGCGAGAGACACCGCTGCGCTCTACTCACCACACCATGGCGTTCCCGTCACTCACCGCGGGCCTATGGAGTGTCAGTTTGTTCACAGTGTTATTGGCGTCCACTGTTCCCAGCATAGAGTTCGGTAAGAATGATGAGCATTATTCCCCCCCCCTCCCCTCTCTCTTTCTCTCTCTCTCTCTCTCTCTCTCTCTCTCTCTCTTTCCTATCTCTCTTTCTTTTTCTCTTTCTCCTTTCTCTCTCTCCCTCGTCTCTTTCTTTCGTTTCATCCTCTCTCCCTCACCTCGCCCCGCCCTCCCTGCTCTCTCTCTTGCTTCCCGCGCCCCCCTCTCCATCCTCCCGTTCTCGTCGCTGTTCCCAGCATAGAGTTCGGTAAGAATGATGAGCATTATTCCCCTCTCTCTCTCTCTGTCTCTGCTCTATCTCTCCCATGGGCCCCTGACCTTTGGGAGCTGTTGTCTGTCGCCCGCCATACCTCCGGTGACCCCGCTTTGTGTTGTTCTGAGTGGGCTTCACTTTATGTGTCCGTGGTCCATGTTGTGACAACGCACCCAGAGGCGTGTTAATAACAGCATGGGACACCCCCCCCCCCCCCCCCCCCATGCACACATGATCATGCACATGATGAGCACATACACACACACACACACACATACACCTCATGTGGACCCAGAGCACCAGACATTCATGCAAGGCCAGGACCTATGTGTGATCTTTTTGTGTGTGTGTGTGTGTGTGTGTGTGTGTGTGTGTGTGTGTGTGTGTGTGTGTGTGTGTGTGTGTGTCTTTCTCCTTGCTGGAGCAAACCTCTTTTGTAGATATTCTGTACACAATCTGTACATTGCACACACACTCACTGCACTTAAGCACAAACAACACACACACACACACACACACACATACACACACACACACACACACACACACACACACACACACACACACACACACACACACACACGGAGGACACGTCAACTTGGACATTTCAGGAGGATCAAAGGCTTTTTCAACTCCCTGATGGCCCTAAAAGATGCAAACTTGCAGGGGGAGATGGAGAGTGGTGTGGTCTTGAATGATTGATTGTTGAGGAATTTATGTATCTGGTGCACAAAAACATCATGATCCTACTGGAACCTGTTTGACTACTAGTTAACGATTACAATCTCTTGTCTGTCTGTCTCGCTCTCTCTCTCTGTTCTTTCTCTGTCTCTGTTTTGTCTCTGTCTTTCTGTATTGTCACTCTGTTTTGTCTCTCTCTGTCTTGTCTCTCTGTGTTCCCAGCCATTTCGGCCTTTGCCCTGGCCGCTCTGGTCCTGCCGGGCAGCTACCCTCACTACCTAGACCTGATCCACTCCCTGTCGGTCGGACCCGCCTTGATCGGCCTGACCAAGTTCGGCATCGCCTTCCCCGTGTCCTACCACACCTTCAACGGTGTCCGCCATCTGGTGAGCCAGGACTCATACACAATGTCGTCGTTTTGCAGCTCCCGTGCTATTCTGAACATGTGCGTATGCAAAATGATCAATCTCTTCTCTGCTTTAACTGCCTCCTTTCCTCTCCCCAGTTTTGGGACATAGGAAAAGGCTTTAAACTCCCGGAGGTCTACAGATCAGGCTACATCGTCATCGCTCTGTCCGTCCTCTCCTCCGTGGCCCTGACCTGCCTCTGAGACACCAGAACACACCATGATGAAGATGAGGAGGAGGGGTTTGAGACGACAGCAATGGATGGAAATGGAAGAAAAGGCCCTTGAGAGGCGGGAGTTTTGCAATATGTGGGTTATTTTCTTCTTTATTTCTGTGTGTTTATATGTTGTTACGCTCAACACTCAACTCCAGCATTAAATGAAATAAAGAGTATATTATGTCGAACATGGCGGTTGCGGTGTGGTGCTTTGTGTGCACATGGGGATTAAATAAAAGACGTCAAATACAAAAAGGTAACTCATAACCGTGCGACGCCACTCGAAGTCAGGCACGGCGGTTCAAAGTGCATGCAAATGAGACCTAGTTTTAGGTGGTGTTTTTTTTTGTAGTGTCATGGCCCAAATTAGACATGACCCACATGTTTCTTAATGTAATTCATCTAATGGGGAGGTGAGGTGGCGTCAATTCATTAATCACTGCTAGCGCCAGACCAGTGGGCCTGTAATCCACTGTTGCCATTCATAGTTCCTCATCGCAGCCCGCATAGATAAGGTTTGTAACAGCAGGGGGGGGGGAGAGAGAGAGAGAGGACGCCGGCGCGTATGTCGGCTGGGTTGCTGCGTCACACCTGAGCCGCCTCCTGCCGTGGCTCGGCGTTCACGCAGGCTGGGATGTTTTACGTCGGATCCACGTTGTGTTTGCGGGTAACGGGCGTAATTCGTGGTGGTGGGTCGGGAAGAAGAATATGTTCCAAGAAGAAGAGGCGGCGGCGAACGCTGTGTTTCTGCAGAATCAATATAAAAATGTGTGTTACAATCAATACAACTCACAAGAAGGGCCGTCAAATTGTACGGTCTTGTTTGGTGGAGAAAATACCAAGTTGAATTCGGTTAGTGGAGTCAGACAATGAGCGTGTAGCTACAGGGCCCCAGAGGGCTGTCGGTTCGACTTTTATCTGAGTACTTTCTGGAAACCTGTTTCCGCAATCACCCATGTATGCAGATGACCCAACACACCAAGTGAAAACTAGAAGCCTTTTTTAGTGGGTTGTTGTAAGTTACTCCAGTACATTGTTGTAGTTCTAGTGGTGGAGGTCTAGGAGGCTCTGCACTTCATTTTCATGACCTTTGTCCTGTAGCATCATTATTCTTAAAACAAGTGTGGCAAAAATGGTTATGGCTATCAGCCATGAATTACTCATTGTGTAAAAAGCTGCCACTTTAGCTGATTATCTCAACCCTTTGTCTGTTTATATCGCGATTTCTGAATTCATGAACAGTGTTGTCATTTTCATGAGTAAATGCTGATGCGCTTACAGCACCCCCTATCGGCAGTCAAGATATCGCCCGGAACACAGTGGTGCTGATGCTGCGGGATACTGTGGATGATGCACAGAGATGGGGAGGGGAATATAAACCCACTTTTCATGAATGTCGGTGGCTCAGTCTCTGTGGCGCAATGGAATAGCGCGCTGGACTTCTAATCCAGAGGCTCCGGGTTCGAGTCCCGGCAGAGATGCAAACCGCAGGATGCGGCTTTTTAGATTGGACCAACGTAATTGCGCTTGATACGGCTTTTGTTCCTACGATGTGAATTGCGTTTATATTGATGACTGAACGTGGTTTGTGATGGAGAAGAATATGGTAGGTATATAGAAACCAGTGCAAGAACCATCATTTCCAAAATGTAATCCGCATTGTAATAATAATATATAAGTTATCAAAGTAGACTATTTAAAAAAGATATGTATTAGGCCTATAAGTGTAGTTGACCAGAGGACATTTTGAACAACAACACAAAATAAAGTATAAAATATGCATTCAACAACGAGGGACAATATAAAAATAACCATATTGTTTAGCAACTGACGGCTGTGTCACTGTGTCAGACTCACACTGTGTCTGGTTATAACCATATAGGGTTGCGTGCTCTACATTAGCCGTTGCCATAAGGCTCTGAGGCGTCAGTAAAAGAGCGGGCTATGGGCTGTGTTTACGACCGCGTCCACATTTCCAGCACCGGGAGCTGTCCACTCACTTGTTAGAACCACGGCGACGGCAACAGCATTTATATGGGGATTACAGGCAATTTGGCGTCTCATAACAACTGTTTAATGATCCCAGATGCTGCATTCTAAATTTCTCATGTAGTTCTTATTGAGACAAAGAGAGTCTTATTGAGAGAGAGCGAGAGAGCGAGAGAGAGAGAGAGAGAGAGAGAGAGAGAGAGAGAGAGAGGAGAGAGACAGAAGAAGAGAAGAGGGAGAGAGAGAGGAGCAGCTGCTTATTTCAAGATCCCCTTGCCCTCCCGGTTTTCTATTGATTTTTGCTCTGCTTGGTCCGCCTTATACCGTCTTCCGTCGGTTTGTCGCCGATAGTGCTTCTGCGTTCGTGCTATAGTGCCGTGCCGCCATCCATGTTTAACCCCCCACGCCCCCCCCCCCCCCCCCCCCACCACCGCCACCACCACAACCACACTGCCTAATCCTCCAGCAAAACTAATCCCTAATCCCCTAGCCAGTTGAACTGTTCGCCTCCGCCTCCTCGTTGGACGCGGGTTCTCTGAACACGTACAGAGTCTACCTGAACCAATTCACACCTCCTCGCCCCCCCCCCCCCCCCCCCCTTCCCGCCCCAAACAAATACATGAGGCAAATAGAAGTGGGGATTCCGTGTGCTTAGTTTAGCCTAAATATAATTGACCAAATAATTATCATGATTATGTGACACAAGAAGTATTTCAAATCATGAGGCTATGCGAGCAGTGGAAGCACCGGCGAGACAGACTGGCCTGAAGTTAAGCACCACTCCTC
>PIJE02000375.1:320810-325810 GCA_002895965.2 Coryphaenoides rupestris
CGACTCCGTATTTCCTGTGTGCTGTTTGTTTTTCGGCTTCCCGCATGCCAAGGCAGTGAAAAAGCAAAGCGCACTGCGGGCTAATACACAGGACGGCTAGCGGCACGGCGCACAATAGCGGTGGGCGGTTTGGATGCTAGGCCTCTGCCTGTTAACAAGGCTGAGTGATAAGCAGTGACTCATTAACAAGCTGGGGTACACAGAGCCGGAGGGGAATTGCTGCCTAGCTACTGTGGCATTAATAAGAAGCCAAAGCTATTTTTCTATTTTGGCCCCGCTAGCAAGGGGGTGGTAAACCAGAGGTTTTCAATCTCCACACCCCGGATATTTACAGCCGTTTTCCTGTCGGGTAGCTCTGTCCCTGGTTATGAAGTTCAATCAGCCGGCGCTACAGAATATATGTCTGCCCATCACCACCAGCATAACATCTGGGGAGGAGCCCAATTGGTGTATTTCAGATGATTATACCAATTATTAAGCAAGATGTTTCAGTTTATTTTCCAAATGAAAAAAAAAGTCCTCACCGCACATCGCATCACAAACACCTTATTTTGAAGCGATGATGAAGACAATCGAGATCACATATATTAGGCAAGATATAATTCTAAAGCACTGAGAGCCGCAACTAAGCTTACTTATGGGGGAACCCTGAACACATTATTGTCTCCTGTGTCTGATCCTGTAGGGGTGTTGTCCTCGAGAGAACTGCTTAGTGATTTCACCGTCGGGTCCGACGGGCTGGCCTTTCGTCCCCGGTACGAGCCGTTCACCTCGGCCCAAAAAAACAATTAATTCTCCTGTTCATCATGCCGATTAATTCATGCACTCTGGCTGATTGATTAAAGTCCTGACAAAGCTGGAACCACCGTGAGCGGGGAATGAGAAGGGCGGGCGGACGGGTGTGTGCATCAGCTAGTGACACTCGGAGCGTGGGGGGGGGGGGGGGGGGGGGGGGTTGAAGCGGTGCAGCCGCATGCCGGTGTGTCGTCGTCTGGTCTTCCCGGCATCAGGAGCACTTTGTGCCCAAACAAGACCTCGTTAGGCCTCATCCATCTGAATTAGAACTCCAGCACAACCAGGAGCACCAGCAGCACCATCACCCAGGAGAAGCACTCAAAATGGCAGCAGATTACATCAGAGTAGCTCGGTCTCGCTTGAAGCCTCATAATAACGGTAAAATGCCATTTAGGTTCCGGAAAAGAGAGAAGGGCCCTCAAGAAATTTTATTTTTTTCTTCATTTCGCACAGCGACGACACGACACCCTCCACTTCCTCTCGTAGGTGCTTTCGGGAGTTTGCAGAATTGGAGTGTGTGTGTGTGTGTGTGTGTGTGTCTGTCTGTGTGTGTGGGCTGCTGCTGGTGGTGGCATTCACTTTCAGGGTTCTCAGCTTTCAAAAGCGCATCAAAAAAAGACATCTCCTCCTCAACTAAACAAACCTATTAACAACCACGACAACAACACCATCATTAGGCCTCGGAATGAGCTAATTCAGCCTGTTCGCACCGGCGAAGAGATCCTTATTATTGAGTTCCACGCTCAGCCAGCTTTGGCTTTGATCACCCCCCGCCCCGCTGACAAACTCCCTCCCACCCTCACCCTCACACACCTCCACCGTCACACACAAACACACACACAAACACACACACACACACACACACACAAACGCTTTTTGTAACGTGCCGGAATTCTCCCCCGGGCATTTAAATTGATTGCTGGTGGAGGGAGGGGATGGAGAATGAAAAATCGCTGATGCTGTCACGGACGCACAGCGGGACAGCGGCGTCTTCATTTGTCGGTGGAGCTGGGCGGTCGCGCCGGTCTGGGTTATTATTTGGGTTTCTTGGCACTCACCTGCTGCACCCCGATGGTGTGCTGGAGGTGGTGCTCGGCGGGGGGGTGAGTGAGGCGGGGCTTTAGATGCAAGAGTGAGGCTGTGTGAAGCACACCGTTGCTATCGATTGATTCTCTAAGTACCATGGATTCTCCCGGCCGCCCGAGTTCCACCAATGGAAAAGCAAAGGCTCCTGGGGGTTACTGCCTTTTTTTTTTTGATGATGGCAGCATCACTTCAAGGGCCGGTATGGTGTGTGTGTGTGTGTGTGTGTGTGAGTGTGTGTGTGTTTGCGTGTGTGTGTGTGTGTGTGTGTGTCTTTAAGACAGGGGAGGATCGTAGAGTGGTGCTGATATAGTGCCGTCTCTTGAAAGCTGTTGTGATCCATCCCACAGTGCTCGCGGTGAGAAGCTCCCTCCCTCCTTCGTCCTCCCTCCTCCCTCCTCCTCTTCCCACAGGACGGGGGGTCCGTGAGGTGGGATGATCCACCGAGTCCACCTCCTCTCCTCTCCTCTCTCTCTCCCTCTCCTCTACTCCCTCAGGCTTCTCCTTCTTTTTCCAACTTTCTCATTACCGATGCCGATTCCAAAGTGAAGGCTTCTGCGTCTAGCGGCTGATCGTGTAGGGAAGACAGATCCAGATATATACCAAGTTGAATATTAGGCTAATATCAGTCATACAACCTGACTGATGATGCATAGACTCCAGAACCCGATACCCGATTTTGCGTCTGTGTCTGCTATCCGATATATGGACACCCATCTGATCACTTGAATCACTTTCTTTTGTTATTTCATAACAAGCATTCCCATCAAATGTCAATCGGATCCATGTCTGTTGTCTTAGATTTGAATTTGTCGGTTTCAGTGCAATTCAGTCATTTTGATCCATTAACTTACGCGTTGTTTCCACTCCCGCGTGTGCGCGTGTCTATCTGACGTGCAGAGTAGCAGCAGCAACGCTAATATACATACAGCAGCGGAGAGAGAGAGAGAGAGAGAGAGAGAGAGAGAGAGAGAGAGAGAGAGAGAGAGAGAGAGAGAGAGAGAGATAATTTCGGGAGCGCCACCACATTTGCGAGACTTTTTGGTTCTACGTCATTAAAATAACATCAGGCTGCATAAAATTCACATTTGCAAATCAAATTCGCAGCAGTCAACCACTTTGGTAATAGCGTGCGATAGAAGTGAAGGTTGTGGCCCAATGAACTATATCCTAGTGGAAACCTCTCCCCCCTCCCCCCCACCTAATTCCCCCCCCCCCCCCCCCCCACTATAACTACAAATAGTGATACAATACAATACAGTATGTTGCACAAAACTATTTTTAATTGCGTGAAGTAAAGTACAGATCCCTCAGTTATGGGTGGGGGGGGGGGGTGTGTTTGGTTTTGTGTTTATATTTGCGTGTCGCTCGGTGCCTCACACCAGCGTTATATGGGCCCGTTACCGGCAGGGGTGGACGCCATTACAGCGGATTTGTGCAGCCAGTCTTTCCACACGCACACACACACACACACACACACACACACAGACACACACACACTGCGCAGAAGTCACGCTCTCCCAGCGCCATGGAAACGATGTGTGCATAACCGAGCGTGCACGCGGGACGTCTTGTTTGCCGCGGCTTTTATCCATGATACTCCCAGTCTCTGGTTGGGTTGTCAAGTTTTTTTTCTCTCTTCCCTGACAACGGCGCCTCTATTACCTGCGTTTTCCGTTGAGATGAGCTGTCAGCGTGACAGGCATCCACAACCCCCCCCCCCCCCCCCCCCCTCCTATACCGGCAGACATAAGGAGAGGCGAGGTGTTCATAACAAACTCTCTTTCTCCTTTAGTTGGAGTCGTGGAAGAGAAGGTCAGGCCGATCGATGCCGCTGATCGACATGCGTGGTGATAGAAGCGTGCGGGCTGTGTCCCCGGTGAATCGGAAATGGGGGTTTGGGGGGGGGGGGGTGGTGGTGGTGGTGGTGGTGGTGGGGGGGGGTGGGGGGGGGGATGTACGTGGGTGGAGGCTGAACCCTGTTGCACTCCACCACCAAACCACCACCACCACCACTGAGATTGGTTATTTATTGAATGAATGACAAGCGTGCGATAAGCTAGCCGTGGCCGGGTCGCGGAGGGGCTACGATGCGGCTTCTGGTTGTTGCTTTTATTTATTTATTAGCGGAGGGGTTGATTTATACAATGTTTTGTATTTTTTTTTCCAGGACCGCCGCCGTCTCCGTCTCTGTCTCCGTCTCTGTCTCTGGGCACGTGTAGCGTGACTATGCCCCCGCTCCGGCGGAAGGAGACAAAAGGCGGGAAAATAGGCATCTCTAATCTCCCCTGCTGAATGAGTGGTGAAACAAAAGGAGAGCGGGAGCCGCAGACACTGAGGCTTTGGACACACACTGGATAAGCTGATTAGCCAGGGAGAGAGAGAGAGAGAGAGAGAGAGAGAGAGAGAGAGAGAGAGAGAGAGAGAGACGAGAGACTGGGGGAGAGAGAGAGACGGCGAGGCAGACTGGGAGAGAGAGAGAGTTGGCGAGGCAGACTGGGAGAGAGAGAGAGACGGCGAGGCAGACTGGGAGAGAGAGAGAGACCGAGCAAACTGGGGGAGAGAGAGAGAGAGAGAGAGACCGAGACAGACAGACTGGTAGAAAGAGAGAGAGAGAGAGAGGGAAGGAGGGAGAGATGGAGAGAGAGGGAAAGGGAGAGAGAGAGAGCCAGAGAGCCAGAGAGAGGGCGGACAGAGGGGGGGGGGGAGAAAGAGAGAAATGGAGAAAAAGAGAGGGAGAGAGACAGGGAGATGGTGAGAGAGTGAGAGAACGAGATGAAGAGAAATGGTGAGGGAGAGAGAGAGAGAGCGAGAATGGGACAGGAAAGAGAGATGTGGAGAGAGAGAGGAGGAGAAGGACAGAAATGGAGAGAGAGAGAGGGAGACAGGAGACAGAGAGAGAGAGAGGCAGGGAGAGACCACGAGACTATGGATGGGGACAATAGAGGAAGAACACAAAGAGTAAAAACAAGAGTTAAAAAAATATTAAAATACAGTGGAAGGTGAAAGTCGGAGAGCGATAGAGAGGCAGCTGAACAAAGGGGGTCTCTCTGCGGCGCGGTGGGGGTAATGAGGGGAGGGGGGGAGACAGCACACGTGCACGCAGCTCTTTAACAAGGCGA